>AWOL01S0041481.1:0-64731 GCA_000715115.1 Nicotiana otophora | reverse complement strand
ATATATATATATATATATATATATATATATATATATATAAATATATATATAGACACACACATACACACACATATATATATAATAACATAGAAAATATTTATACTTGTAGTGATAACTTCCTGTGTCTCTGCACCTAAAATTTCTTGGCAAATAGCTAATGCTTCTACAAACACATTGCCTTTCCTAAAAGGAGTACCCACATCAATCGGTGTGTGCTATTCAGTACCAACACGTTCAATTTGCATCCGCAAAAATATTGCCTTTTGCAATAGGAGTACCCAAATTATAACTCGGTACATGTTCTTCGGTACCGACAACTTCATTATATGAACCATTCTTGCTTCCTACATTCTCGGTTGATAACTATTTATCATATCCAGCAACTTTGCTTAGTCTATTAATATTAGAACATTCCACTTTAACATGCCGTTCAACACATTGAACTTGCTCGAATACCTGAACTTGGCCTTCAACAACTTCTTGCTCAACTCTTATATTTTTATCTGCGACTTTATGTAGTTCATCATGAGCAACATTAATATCAGATTAAGGTTTGAAGGGGTTGTTCATCTATCATATTGTCGTGTAATGACTATGCCGATCGTTTTGAGTATTTTAGCCCTGATCCCCTAATTTTTGCTTCCTCTATGTTATATTTGATTTTGTGACTTGCCGGGGTGTTTGATTTTGAGTTTGGGTGAGTTTCGAAGTGAAATGGGACACATAGTCTCTAAGTTGGAGGTTTAGGTTGTAAAGGTTGACCATAGTTTGACTTATGTGAAGATGACCCCAGACTGGAGTTTTGACAGTTTCAATAGCTCCGTATAGCGATTTTGGTCTTAGGAGCATGTCCGAATATTAATTTGGAGGTCCGTAGGTCATTTCGACGCGAATTGGCAAAAGTTGGAAAATAGGAGATTTTAGAAAGTTTGACCGGGAGTTAACTTTATTGGTATTGGGGTCAGATCCCGATTCCGTAAGTTGGAATAGGTCCAAAATCTTATTTATGACTTGTGTAAAATTTTGAGTCAATCAGAGTTGTTTTGGTTTCAGAATTTGGAAGTTCATAGTTCATAGGCTTGAATTTGGGTTGCGATACGTAAACTTTGTGTTGTCTGATGTCATTTGACGCTTCAAGCATGTTCATATGATATTTTAGGACTTCTTGGTATGCTTGGTTGAGGTCCTGGGGGCCTCGGGTGAAATTCGGGACATGTTCGGCTCACGTCGGATCATTGAGGAATGGCTGAAGTACTAGTTCTTCTCAGTTCTGGTTTCCTCTTATGCGATCGCAAAAGCGATCGCGAAGCTTTGAGGCTGGCATGCGTGGATTGGTTCTATGCGATCATGAAGCTTGGAAGTTCAGTGCATCGTGAACATGTGAGTGGTTCCACGTTCGCAATGAAGGAAGTCGATGCCTGGGAAGGTAGATGCATTGCTCTATGCGGTCGCGAATTGGTGCACGCGATCGCGTAGCTTTGGAAAGTTTCTCATCGTGTTCGTGACCAGACTTCCGTGTTCGCGTATAAGGTTTTGATCTTATGGAATTTTTGTTCTTCGCAATCGCGAAGGGAAGTGCGCAATCGCAATGTGTAAATCACTGCATAGCAGAACTTAAGTTTGAAATCGAGGGTTTATCTCATCTTTCACATTTTGGACGTAGAGAGCTCGGTTTGAGGAAAAGTTTTGAGGGACTTTTGGAGAGAGCATTGAGGTAAGAATTCTTAACTCGATTTTGGTTAAATTACTCGATTCTATCATTGTTTTTATCATGTAATTAGGGATTGGAGTTGGAAAAATTGGGAAAAGGTGGTAGAACTTCTTAGACTATGTTTTTGAGTTTTGAAAGGTGAATTCAGGTCGTATTTGAATAATTCTTGTATGGTTGGAATCAATATTGAATGGGTATTCGGATTTTATAATTTTGGTCAGGTTCTGAGATGCGGGCCTGGTTTGACTTTTGGGTTGACTTTTTAATTCTTCACAAAGATCGTAATTTTCATTGTTTGAATTAATTTCCTACAGTTATATTTATAGAATAAAATTGTTTTGGCTAGATTCGAGCCGTTCGGAATTGAAAATCGAGGAAAAGTCCTTCTAGTGGATTGATTTAATGTGGTTTGAGGTAAGTGGCTTGCCTAACTTTGTGTGGGGGAAATTCCTCTTAGGATTGGTGTTGGTTGTGATAATTGTGATGTGTAAGAGCCGTGTACGCAAGGTGACAAGTGTGTACATGGGCTAAATGTGGAAAGTATCGATTTTGGCTATGTAAATTCCTTTCATGCTTTAATTGAGTTACCTTAGCGTGTTATAGTAATCATTTTAGTCTAATTTCACATGTCTACTTGTCTTATCTCTTACTTGATAATTTCTCTACATGTTTAGCTGAAATTCTTGTTTCTCTTATCCCGTATTCATTATTTAGCTGTTGAATTTCTTACTTGAAATTGCTATTTCATGGAATATGTTGTTGTTGAAATTGGTATTGAGTTGCAAGGGCCGTGATTCCTCTTGAGGCAAAGTGTTAAGTTGTTAAATATCATCCTATAAAATTATTCTTCCGGTTGTTAATTATTGAGACTTTGTGTACATTGTGGTTGAGCCGTGGGCTCCTTATTGTGAAATTTTGTTATTGTTTGGTTTCTCTGGTAAATTGAGACTTGACGTGCGATTTGTGATAAGTTGTGATATTGATACACATGTAGTGGTATAAGGTCTGGGTGTTAAAATGCATGCGGTGAGATAAGGTTGGCTTGATAAGCGTTGCTAGTAGGGGAACTACTAGAATCCATGCAGCGTGATAAGATGGGCTAAAACACGAGATGCTATTTCGGGAAAAATGATTTTCAAAACTGAAAATGAAGGCTCCCGCGGTGATATAAGGAAAGATTGTGATTTATGTTGTGCTTTGAAACTACGAGGCGGTACCTCGGTAGTGACTCTTGTTGACATTTCCCCATTCTTTTGTACTTGTCTTTGATCGTTGTTCCCATAGAACATTATTAATTGTCTTTCTACGTGTTGCACTATTTGCTTAGTTCTGTGTAGCTAATCTTGTTATCCTATTTGCTGTTTCAATTTCATTACTGTCTTTATTACACTGTCTACATTTGCTCAGTCTTTTATTTTTTTTCAATAAGGCCCTGACCTGACCTCATCATGAATCTATTGAGATTAGGTTTGGCACTTATTGGGTACCATTATGGTGTACTCATGCTACTCTTTTGCACATATGTTTGTGCAGATCTAGGTGCTTCATACCAGTCCAGGCATCAGTGAGTAGAGTCCGAGCATGGAGACATCAAGGTACACCTACCAGCGTCCCAGGCCTCGAAGTCCCCCCTCCACCTGGATTAGTTTACTTCCTTGTTCTTATTTAGACACTATTGTGTAAAGTTATTTAGTATTCTTCATAGAGCTTGTGGCTTATATTTGCCGGGTTTTGGAGAATTGTACATCTGTTGAGTGGCAAACATTATTTTATATAACAGTTGCAGTTTTGAGACTTTTAATCATTATTTCAGTCATTCCGCATGTTTGTTAGGCTTACCTAGTCTTAAAGACTAGGTGTCGTCACAACATCCTGCAGAGGGAAATTTAGGGTTATAATAAGTTGGTATCAGAGCTCTAGGTTCATAGGTGTTATGAGTCACACATAGGTTTAGTAGAGTTTCATGGATCGGTACAGAGACATTTGTACTTATCTTCGGGAGGCTATGGAACTGTTAGGAAAAGCTTCACTTTATTGATTCCCTATCGTGCGAAATTATTGACTTCAGTATTCTAAACTTCTGTCTTTGTATTCTCTCATAGATGGTGAGGACATGCACAACCGAATTGGATGACCAGACACCCGCGCCCCCTGCTAGAACCGCGAGAGGCCGGGGATGATGTAGAGGTCGAGGACATCCACGTGGTGTAGCCAGAGCACCTGCACGAGCTGCTACAGAGGATCCACTAGTAGATCCAGTTGGAGAGTAGGCACCTGAGATGCCTGTTACTTCCCCAGCACTCCAAGAGACTCCCACTGCCGTACCCCAGAGTAGCGGGTCCTGGTTGACCAGGTCCCAGAGGTCATACTAGTACAACTGATCGCCCCAGTTCAGCCCGAGATTAGGGCAGCAACTGTTGCATCCTATTTTGTACTAGTCAAGATAAGATTCAACTTGTGGTTTCTCTGTTGTTGATGAAAGAGAGTCGCCACCTAATATTTAAAGGTATACTAGGGTACCTATTTAATTACTAAGTCATGTTCTTTATTGGTCTTCTTACCGGTGAGATTATGGGTAAGGGTTCTTGCTCTTCTAAGAGGAAGGTATTAGGCACCCCTTAAAATCTACCTGAGCTAGCTCTATTGGATTTAGACTATGTTTGGGATCAATTATTTGTAAAATGCTTTGATTAATAATAAGGAAGGTTTCTTACCGTCCGCCTAAGGATGATAAACAATGCAGAGTCTTAAAGGAATATGAATTCATGTAAGGATTCATAAGAGATGTTAAAAGAGTTTTGAAATTGATACATAAATGGTCTAGATTTTATAAGCTTATAAAAAAGATTGAGTTATGAAAAACACTTTGATTTGGGGGATAATTATTTACATAAGTCTAAAAGGATGTTTGTGAGAAAAGCATATCTAAAATTTACCTTTGATTCAAAGAATTGGCAAAGAAAGGGTCATTTGCTGGAAATTCCTTGAAGGCGACAATTTTCTGAAGTTCTGATTTTCTTTGAGAAAATGAAAGTTGAAATCTGGTTTCCTTTTCGAAATAGAGCCATTTTTCATTAAGTTTTATATCTCAAAACCTTTTAAAGAAGAGAAGGGTAAGTGAAAAACATAGCAATTATCGAGCATATTACAACTTGCGAACTAAAGAACTATTATTAGATGATTTTACCCTTTTAAAATCCTATATTGTTTAAGGCTTGCCTAAGTTTATATGACATTAAAGAAAAAGGAAACATGTATTCTAATATACGAGTGTTATATACATGAGAGGTAAATAATAATAAAGATATAACAAATAAAACTAACATTAAACTAGTAGAGGCAGTAATTAAATTAACAAAGCAGTAAAAATGATAAAAGAGTTGAGGGAAAGAGGGCTGGACTCTGGGATTGGGCCTCAAGAAGATAGGCCCAACAGTAAAGAAGAGCAAACACAACTGACTTTGGACTCCTGGACGTAGTGCAATAGAGCTGGAATTGGGCCTGTGTTCGTCAAGAACTCAGAGGCCCAGACAGATATACATGTAAAAAACAAGAAGGTCATTAGATATATATCCAATACATTTAACATATTCCACCTACAGAATATTTCAAAGTACATGAAATATACATAAACAGTTAATTAAAGCAAGAATATTATTAATATAGTAGATGCTCCCTTTGGATCCCCCGACACTTCAAAGTTCCCAAGGGACTCAAGGCCTAGGGCAATGCTTGTACCGGGGAGGGTAGCCCAACCTAAAGTCAAACTCCACTCCCAAATACCTTTAATTACTAACAACGTATTTTCCTTATGGGTTTAAGTTCCAATGAGGACCTTCCAATACGAACTAAATACTAAAGTATTGCCTACCACAACATATATACTTTCTTCTTAGTAGAAAATAATACCAGAGAATACATACTACTATGATACTAAATAGGGAAACTTATCAAGGAAAACTAAAGGGAGAGGGGCTAAGTTTAGACTACACAGATTCATAATTACACCATTATATGAATGAATCACTAAGGTATAACATGTTCAAATATGCATTGATAATATTACTTGGCAACTTAAAGACATCAAGGCAGATTTAAAGCAACAGTCATAGTCAGCAATTGTTTCAGAGATACAATCAAGGCTATGGGACTGAATTCTTATCATGATTACACACTCACAGATTTAAACATAGTATCCTTAGGATATCAATAGGATCATGATTCTAACAGTATTAGAAAGTCAGGGTGTTAAGATAATATCAACAAAGGAGCTTTATAAAGTTAGAGAGTCAAGTTCAAGTTCAGGTTAACAGTAAAGAGGAGGACTAAGCATCACTCAAAGCAGAGCATAATGTTACAATGTTAAGCAAGAAAATTAGCAGCATTTAGTCAACTGTTTATAGACAATATGAATGAGATAGTAATCTCAGTTAGAGAGAAGACACATTATAGAACCAAGTTGATTATGCAAATGAAGAAAGGAAATGGAAATATTGTATCAAACAAATTTAATTCAAATATGAGTCTAGTTTAGCATATAGAAATGAAGTAACCATGCTTCAATCCCTAAAACTTTCAACTGGTTAGGGTGGTATGTTTAAACCCTATTATATAGAGGCTAAGCTAATGATAAATGCATACAGACTTTCACAGAAATTTAACAAGGGTTCAAAGAGATTAAAGAGATGGATGTATTGCATATATGTGTGAAGATCTCAAATAGGTTATGGAACAAACATACTTGGTTGTGCAAGAGTTATTAGTTGACCCTACCCAAACAAAGTCATGACTCGCACTTAAGAAGAGGAAAAACAGTTTGATCTTACAGAATAAATATCCAGTAAAGATTTATGAGAAGAAAATATCTTGGTGCAGATAAGATAATTCCTTATGCACACAACACTTGAACATGATCATAAGAAAAATTATAGTGATAATTAGATATCATTTCCAGAGTTAACAGGTATCAAATGTAGAGGAGAAAAGCATCTAGACATTCAGATCCTTTTAACTTAGTGAAGTGACATAAACATATGGTATATCAGTTAAGATTACCACATAATGAACCTGACTATAAACATATAGAATGCAGGGAAATGATATGCAGAGATAGACAGTACCATTGGTGAAAGGGAAAACATGAGCATGATTGGTCTATCAATGATAGTGATCAGACAAAATAAGGTCCATATTGATAATTCAGAAGCAGTTTATCAAACATAGGCAGATAAAAAAAAGTATTTGAACATTGTAAGCTCAAACTCAAGATTAAGGGACAAGGACACAAGTCTTGAACAAATTCAGGTTCCAAAAACTACCAAGTAACACACTTAGCTTTTAAAACTCAAAAAATTCAAATATGTGATACAACAGAAATGGGTTCATTGTAAGTCACTAAGAACGATGAAGCCTACATTGAACACAAACATGTAAGGATTTAGGCATGTATACTGTAAGAAAACACAAAAAAAGATCAACAATTATCTTTCAAATGATCGATTATCACTTAAGGAATCATAAAACAAATAGGTAAATCATAAAAGATCATTATACTAACAAACATAACTATCAAACATGTCCAACACATACAACATAACTATAATCTACAAAATATAACATTGACATATCTAAACCATTTAGAGAAATGAACAATGAAAAGAGAAAGAAAGGTGCTGACCTTCTTAGAGGCAACAAACCAAACGAATTCCCTTTTGTTTCTCAAAGATCCTAGAAAACCTTCAAACTTGAACCAGCAAAGAACTCGACAAAAGAGAAGTAAATAGTAAGAGACCTAATTATCAGAAAACCTAATTTCTTAGTGTTTTGGTTGCTTTAGTTTGTTGTGTTAGATTGTGTGTTGGTGTTTGTTAGGTAAGAGCATTGAAGCCTCCTTTTATAGTGGCATTCAATGCCTCTAGAGTTTCTAATTTCAAATTAAAATAGTGGAGAGTGACGATGAGATGATGATGTGAGCATAGTCGGGTAAAATCAGAAGACAGAGGGTGGAATCCAGTAATAATTTTACCTGAGTACTTAAGTGGAGTGAATTGTTGAACGTTGAGGCTCAAGAGACCATCGGTCAGAATCCCAATACCGAGAGGCCATTGCATTTGACCTCTGGGTGTCGAATATTGATGACGAAGCCAGATAACACTCTCTACTCGCTTTGATTTGAAAGAACGAAGGAAGAAACATGCGAGTTTGAAGTTTCACCTTTGAGGTATGACTCTCTCGACTAGTATTTTGAAATTGAAAGGCAAAAACGGAAAGAACGTCGGGACTGGGAGTGCAGGAGAAAAAGGAATAGCCATGCATGTAATGGATTTGAACAATCAGTAATGATTTGAAGTTTCATCTCTGAGGTTAGGGTTTTAGAATTTAGACAGTTTGAATTTGTGATTGGAAGGGGCATGTAAAGTAATTATCGCGGATAAGGTAGATAGTATGGATGGTTTCTTGATGGGCTCATGACTTTGCACAAATTTGTGCAAGGATCAGGTGATTGACGAGTCTGTATGATCGAGTGAGAAGAGAGAAGAAGAGGAAATGGGGAGGTGAGGTGGCTGAGTAAGGTGCAAATGAATTAGGGTTTGGGGTGTGAGACCGGTTGGTTTCTAAGTTAAAGTGGGGGGAAAAGATCTTGGCCGTTGGATCATTTGATCAGTGGCTCTGATAAATCAGGGCGTTAAATATTAAAAGAAATTAATTTTGAAAAATATGGGTACCGTTGGATCTGTGTGATCGGACGATTGAGATAATTCTGATAGTGGGTTGAGATTTATACGAAAAATAGGGAATAATCCGTGACCGTTGATGGTTTGAATTAACAGTTCAGATCGCTTGTATTTATTTTTGTGAGTGGGATCAACGGGTGACGTGTCAGGTCATAATTGGTTGAGAGGTAATAGCAAGGATTGCGAAGTTGGAAGGGGATGAGTTGTTTGGACTAGGTTGTTCCGATTTGGGCAATAATTCATTTAAAGAATAGCCACTTCATTTTTAATGGAGGAATTGCAATTCTAGCCTTTCAGTTTTAACCCTTTTAAAATCAATTTAAATAGACTTGGCAATTTTAATAAAATGTGGTAAAATTATAATTACTATATGTTACTAATTATTTTAATTATCTATAAATGACACATATTTCAAATTGTAGCACTAATTTAAAAATATTAATAGAGTAGCCTAATTATTTGGAAATGAAGGAATAAATTTGTCAAAATATAAATCCTATGTAATGTACATACAAAAGTTATTTTATAATAGTAAATATATTTGTAATAATATGTAATTAATTTTAAAACTAATACTTAATTAATTTATAAAAATAGATATTCATTACTAAGAAATACCTTTAAAGCATTTATTGTAACTTTTTAAGCGTGAATAAATTAATTTTAAAAGGGAGGGTCAAAATTGGTCGTCAATAACTGCCTCTCTTTGATCGGAGACGATGAAAGAGTTTTCGGGCAAAGAAATTGAACCAAAGCTAATTTTGTCTTGACTGTCAGGCAAGTATTGCAAGAAATGGGGATGGTGAATTGCAGGATAGAATGGAGAAGAATCTGGCAAGATTTAGGAATATGGGCCAAATTCTAGCTTTGAATTGCTTACATACCTCGGGCTTAACGAGGATCAGGTCTCATGTAGTTCTGGAGGTGGGACTTTGGTAAAGCAGCAGCATGAATTGCCCCAGTATCGTATTGTGAGGATACGACGAGACAGAAGATTAGTCACTCATGATGGATTGAATTTGCAGCCTGATTTGAATGATTCGAAATTTAGAGTTTGTTGGTCATTTTGAGCTGGGAGCTTAAGCCCGCTGCTGGGTTGGCTGTCCCCATAGTGTTGTAGTTTGGTCTGCCGTTAAGAAGTAGTTCCACACTTCAGTGTTTGTTCCTGCAAAACAAAATGAAATACGTGCGTACCAATATATTGTAATGCAGAATATATTAAGATGCTATGTAAATGATGCAGGAATGATGATGCCTGGCTGCCGGCGAGCAGTTATTTGGACTTGGAATGATGGGATACTTGATCCTGACTCGATTTGTTAGCTGGGTTGGGTACCATTCCGCAACTGTTAGAGCATTTGGAAATTGTCTTCACTTTTTGGGAAAGCTTGACTGGTAAAGTGCGTCTCCGCTTGGTGGGAGAGCTTTGCACTGAGAAATGTCTCCGCTGGTTGGGAGAGCTTGATTTGCAGAGTGCGTATCTGCTTGTTGGAAGAGCTTTTCACTAAACAATGTAAAGTAATCTCCGCTCGGGAGTGATTGAAATCATGCCTAATGCTGCACGAACAAAACGTTAAAACATTCAAGGTAATAGAAAAATGAAATATTTGCATGCCTAAGAGATACTCTTGACTACGAAGCTAAGTTGTGGCCATTGATTGGCAGAACGTCAGTGACGAGGTCCGTGATTGTCTATTCTGGCATTCGTGATTGACAGAGCAGTGTTGCGAATTGCTTTTTGTTGGCAAAGTTTGCAGTATGCTATATACAAGTCTCCACTTGGCGAAGCTGACTTTTAATTTGAATAAGGCGCTCCGATTGACTGAGCTGGTGGTTTGCTATATACATGCTTCGATTGATAAATCTGGTGTGCGATTTGTACAAGGTGCTCTGATGGATTGAGCAGGTGGGTTGTTATTTACAAGATTTCAATTGGCGAAGTCAACATTCAATTTGTACAAGATGTTCTGATTAAATGAGCGAACGATTTTCTATTTACAAATTTGTGTATCAACTGTCTGATTCCGAAGCACTTGCAAAGAACTCAAGAGTTAGCTTTAGCTACGCTCGAAATTTTAAGCAACAGGGAGGAAAGATAATCTTAGGCAAGTTTTGTGTCTGTCATTTGCCCCAGAGTGGTTCCAGCAATTCTTTACTACCTGCTGACCCTGCACTCAAAGAAAACTTCTTAGTGGGAGGGGGGGAGTTGGTTTTTGCGTCGACCCTAGAATTGATTTGGCCCAGCCTTTGACATGATGGAACCAAGGAGTTTGGTACATGGAACGGATTACTTTATATATATATATATATATATATATATATAGAAAATATTTTGAAAATGCTTATCCTTTTAAGGCAAATGTCGCCGTCCCGTATTATGACATGTTACGAAAGGTTTTCCGCACGCGAACGCATTTAACTGAGAATCTCATCCTGTTGATGTCGATCTTCCATGGTATCTCTAACAATGCAGCTACTGGCCATTGCGACTACATCCTAATTAAAACTAATGCATTACAGAGGTTTCCTAAGGTTACGACCGAAGCCTTTCAGGTTGCCTACGTATCTAAAATGGAATCAGGTCTGAACGTAGTTTGTGGGATAATGATAAAATATGACAAAACGATCGAGCCTGACTCAGGCATCCTATGTATCGAAAATGGAATCAGGTCAGGACGTTGTTCAATTATAATAGATGCAAAAGATGAGATTAAGAATGAAAATGGCCGACTCTGACTCAAACAGCCTACATATCCAAGTGGAATGTGCCAGAACGTAGTTCAATTACAAAATACGACTCAATCTGATGAGGATTACCTACATATTCCTTTTAGAGGAAATCAAGTCGGTGTAGTTCCTGAACAACATATAAAAATGACATTTCGTTTTTCTATTACAAGAGAAAAGGGGGAGATAAACCGAACCCTACATGGGTTGCCTACAAATCCCTCCGTGGGAAGTCAGGTTGAGTAGTTCGGTTACATCAAAACCCTAACTATATCTATCCTTAGACGTAACATATCTTGATTGCGTCCTAGTTGATCGGCTTTGTGCTGACGTTTCCATCCATTTCTACTAAAATTAGAGCTCCACGAGATAGTGCTCTGTGGACCACGTAAGGACCTTGCCAGTTTGGCTCAATCTTCACTTTAGCTTCCTCTTGATGGGGAAAGATTTTCTTCAGAACCAACTACCCCGGTGCGAATTGAAGAAACTTCACTCTTTTGTTAAATGCACTAGCCATCATGTTCTTGTATAGCTGCCCATGACATACTGCATCCACTTTTTTCTCGTCAATGAGCATGAGTTGTTCTTGCCTGACCGTATCCACTCTGCATCGTCCAATTTTGCTTATTGGATGACTCTTAAGGATGAAATTTCGACTTCTGCGGGTATCGTAGCTTCAGTTCCGTATACCAACATGTACAACATTGCCCTAGTGGATATTCTTATGGTAGTTCGGTAACCCAATAAAGCAAAAGGTAACTTCACATGCCATTGTCTGTGATTGTCCACTATCTTTCATAGAATTCTCTTGATATTCTTGTTAGCTACCTCGACTGCCCCATTCATTTGTGCCTGTAAACCGTGGAATTACGGTGGACGATTCTGAACTTCTCGTAGATTTCCCTCATGAGGTCACTATAGAGATTAGCAGCATTGTCAGTGATGATGGACTCCGGTATCCCAACTTTGCAAACGATGTTGTTCTGGAGAAAATCTGCCACTACATTCTTTCTGACAACCTTGTAAGTAGATGGCTCGACCCATTTGGTGAAATAGTCGATGGCTACCAAAATGAAACGATGTTCGTTGGACGCTGCAGGCTCTATGGGTCCTATCACGGCCATTCCCCAGGCAGTGAAAGGTCAGGGTGAACCTATTATATTTAACTCATTTGGTGGAACCCGGATGAAGTCTCCGTGAATCTTACACTGGTGAGACTTCTGCACATAGCAGATGATGTTGCTTTCCATGGTCATCCAAAAGTATCCGGCTCTCAAAATCTTCTTGGCTAACATGAACCCATTCATGTGGGGTCTGCACGTCCCTGCATGTATTTCTTCTAGTAGTCTGGTTGCTTTGGCGGTATCTACGCATCTCAGCAGACCTAAATTTGGGGTCCTCCTATACAAGACTTCTTTGTTGAGGAAAAGCTGGTTTGCCAACCTCCTGAGGGCTCGTTTTTGACCATTGGTAGCATTTTCTGGGTACTCCTAGGTTGCAAAGAAATTTTTGATGTCGTGATACCAAGGTTTACCATCTGGTTCTTCATTCACATGGAAGTAATAGGCATGTTGATCCTTGATTTCTATCATGATGGGGCCGATGTAGTTCTTGTCTGGATACTGATTCATAGATGATAAGGTTGCAAGGGCGTCAACGAACTCGTTTTGAATCCTGGGTACATGTTTGAACTCTATCTTTGTAAACTTCTTGCACAGCTCCTTAACACAGTGCAGGTAGGACAGTATCTTGACCTATTTGGTCGACCATTATCCTTACACCTAGTGTATCAACAAATTGGAATCTCCTATGACCAAAAGTTCTTTGATGTTCACGTCGATCGCCATTCTGATTCCAAGGATGCATGCCTCGTATTCAGCCATATTATTAGTACACGGGAATCTTATCTTTGCCGACGCTGGATAGTGTTGTCCAGATCCGAAACCAGGACTGCCCCAATCCCGACTCCTTTGAAGTTTGTTGCTCCATAAAAAAACATACTCCATCCAGGGTATGCTTCTGCGATGTATTCCCCGAAAAATAGTACGTCTTCATCAGGGAAATACGTGGTAAGCGGTTCGTAATCCCCATCTACTAGATTCTCGGTGAGGTGATCGTCTAAAGCTTGTCCTTTGATAGCCTTCTGAGTTATGTACACAATATCAAATTTGATGAGGAGAATTTGCCACTTAGCTAGCTTCCCGGTAGGCATTGGCTTCTGAAAAATGTACTTGAGCGGATCGAGCCTAGATATCAGATGTGTGGTGTATGCTAACATGTAATGCCTTAGCTTCTGAGTGATCCAGGTCAGAGCATAACAAGTGCGTTCTATTAAAGTATACTTGGCTTCACATGGTGTGAACTTCTTGCTCAAGTACTAGATGGCTTGCTCCTTCCTCCCAGTTTCATCGTGTTGCCCCAACACACAGCCGAAGGCATTGTCCAGGACTGACAAATAGAGCAACAATGGTTTCTCAGGTTCAGGGGGAACTAGCACTAGCGGGTTTGAAAGATACTATTTGATTCTATTTAAGGCTTTCTGGCAGCCCTTCGTCCATTTCGTGGAAGCATCCTTCTTTAACAGTTTGAAGATGGGTTCACAAATTACTATGGACTAGGCTATGAAGCGACTGATGTAATTCAATCTTTGCAAAAAACTCATGACATCTTTCTTGCTCTTTGGTGGCGGTAATTCCTGAATGGCCTTGATTTTTGATGGGTCCAGCTCTATCCCTTTCATGCTTACAATAAAACCTAATAGTTTTCCAGCCGGGACTCAGAACGCGCATTTTACTAGATTCAGCTTCAAATCATACCTTCACAGGCATTCAACAAATTTCTTTAAGTCGCCCAAGTGCTCTGAACTCCTTCGAGACTTTATGATGACATCATCCACATACACTTCAATCTCCTTATGAATCATGTCATGAAAGAGGGTCGTCATGGACCTCATGTAGGTGGCACTAGCATTCTTAATACTGAACGGCATAACCCTATAATAGTAGACTCCCTAGGGAGTAGCCAAAGCTGTATTCTCAGCGTCTTCCTTGTGCATTAGGATTTGATGGTATCCAGTAAAACAATCCATAAACAATTATAGTTCATGCTTTACATAGTTGTCGATGCGAATGTGGATATTCAGCAAGGGAAAATCGTCTTTTGTACTAGATTTGTTGAGATCTCGGTAGTCCACACATATTCTGATCTTTCAGTCCTTTTTGGGCACTGGGACGATGTTTGCCAACCAGATTGGATAGTTGGTGACCCTTACTATATTTGCTTCTATCTGTTTGGTCACCTTCTCCTTTATCCTCAGACTTAAACCAGGTTTAAATTTCCCGAGCTTCTGCTTGACCAACGGTCTGATAGGGTCAGTAGGTAGTCGATGCGAGATAATGTCGGTGCTTAATCGTGGCATGTCATCATAGGACCACGCGAACATGTCAACGTACTGTCGGAGGAGCTCAATCATTTTTTCCTTTTGATCGGCTTCTAGGTGAATGCTGATTTTGGTTTCTTTCACGTCTTCTTCGTTTCCAAGATTGACTACTTCTGTTTCTTTGAGGTTGGGCTTCTTCTGACTCTCCAACTGTTTGATCTCCAGCGGGAGATTGTCTGGCATTATACTCTTGTCATATTCCTCATAATCCGGATCATTGAGCTCAGCAGTTTAGTTACATGTCATAATCGTGAAACGCGGTTTTTTATCAATTTGATTACTGAAAAGAAAAGCTAGGTATAAATAAAGCAGTAAACTAAATCGTGATTTTTTAGAAAAAGATTCTTTTTATTTAATCAAAAGGGAATGTCATAAGCATTCACAAGAGGCAAATGACAAAAAGGTACACACACGGTATAGACCTCAATTGACTGTGTTCTTTCAAAAGAAAACTTTTACAATTCCATACTACCAAGACTCCCAGTGAACCAAAGATGGACTGGCTGTCCAATTTTGTAATTTTTCACTTGGTTCAGTATCCCTGATAGTCGGTGTCTTGATGTCAGTTCCTTCACAACATTCTTCAACCATATTCACGAATAACTTTCCTATCCCGTCAATGATATCATCTTTGGGCGCTAAACTCTGCCCCAGACATGAAACATGCTCTCGCACAAAATCTTTTTTCCCGGAGCTAACAGTGCGAGTTTTCCCTTCTGGAGGCTGATATCCTATGCCATCCCTTCCTTTCTGCCCATTGTGTTTAATTGGCTCTATAATCCTATCTGACTTGGCTCCCAACCTTGTTCCTATCCTATAACTATATTTCATCATCTCCCTCATGGCCATCTTGGATCTGTACGATGATTGCATTCCCAAATTCTGTCCAGTCTTCTCCTCCTTAGTAGTCTGCATGATTTCTATAGCATGGAAGGCTACTCCATATAGTCCCTCAATGAATGGAAAATCATACTCCAAATAGGCGGAATGACCCCACTCACCATGGACAACGATCTCTTGGCATCCCCACTCGAATTTTATGCATTGGTGCAAGGTAGATGGCACGACCCCTACCATATGTATCCAACGCCTGCCCAGCAGCAGATTGTAAGAGGAGGAAATCTCCATCACTTGAAATAATATTGGAAAGTCAATCGGCCCGATATGCAAGGCTAGATAAATTTCCCCAATAACATCCTTTTGTGAACCGTCAAAGGCTCTTACACTTACGTGGCTTTCTTTGAGTTCCCTCAAATGAATTCCCAACGCCCGTATGGTGGAGAGTGGGCAAATGTTGACTCCTGATCCCCCGTCGACCAGCAATCAAGATACCACTTTATCTTCTTGTTTGACAGTGATGTGAAGAGCCTTTTTGTGACTTGCGCCCTCGACAGGAAGTTCATCCCTTTTGAAAGTGATCATGTTTGCTTCTACCATTTTCCCAATTGACGTGGCCAATGCTTCGCTGGTGGTGTTACTTGGTACACTTACTCCGCTTAGTACTTTCAACAAAGTGTTTTTATGGTTATCATAGCTCATCTGTATATCCATGATGGATATCTGCGCTAGAGTTTTCTTTAACTGGTCTTCCACAGAATACTCTTTACTCGACATCTTTTTCCAAAACTTTGCGGCTTCTAGGTCTGTTATGTTCCTCCTTGGAATTTGTTCTCTCCCTGAATTTCTCTTCAGGGGCGTAGCATCTCCCAGACCTAGTCATACCATGGGCCGTGGCAGAGTCTGTCTTTTTGGCTTTTCCCTTTTATTGATAGGTCTATAGGACGGTTTTGTATTCCTGATATTCTTCACCTTGAGTAGCATCA
The DNA here is from genome assembly GCA_000715115.1 of Nicotiana otophora. NCBI lineage: Eukaryota > Viridiplantae > Streptophyta > Magnoliopsida > Solanales > Solanaceae > Nicotiana > Nicotiana otophora. Next base: position 48,297 of record AWOL01S0041481.1, on the reverse strand, counting down.
ACGGGTTGCTGCAGATAAGTTTGAACTGTTACTGTTAGCTTTAGTTATACCGTTATGATGGGAGCCTTTTGAGGAGGGATCCTTACGGCTTATGCATTTCCAATAGTGACAATTGTTACCTTGAGGTCATATTCTTCATTCAATATGATTGTGTTAGATCCTTGGTTTCGGTGATTTGGAAATGGATTGCGATTCACATTAGGTAGTGTTGGAGTGCATTAGATAGCTCCGCTCTTGATCAAGGTTTCAATTTCATTTTTCATCTTGAAACAATCTTCAGTATCGTGCCCCGGTACATTGGAATAATACTCACATCTCTTAGTGGAATCACAATATTTGGAGGGATGTTCATGAACCCTTCCCTCAATTAGGTGTATCAATCCTGCTCTTCTCAATCTTTTGAATAATTGGGCCAGAGGCTCGGCAATCAGGGTATATGTTCTTGGACTCCTCTCTTTGAAGTTGGGACGAGGACATGGTGCATACACTGGTCAGTTCTTGTGAGTAGCGGTTTGGACATAAGCATATGATTGTTGTGGGTTTTGTTTGTTGTTGGCTCGAGGAGGGTTGTATTGTGGTTGAGGTTGGTAGTATGGTTGGGTATTATGGACTAGAGCATAGGTAGGTGGTGGCGAGTGGTTGTTTGGGGAGTACGAGGTGTATCCAGGAGATGGGTTAGTTTGATAGTAGGGGACGACTACTGAGACCTCTTTGTTTTTTGCTACCAATCGATCTTGACTGGATGGCCTTGCTGGCCGCCTGCAGTGCTGCCATATATTGCACTTTATCAGATTTTATGCCTTCCTCGAAGAAATCTTCAATTTTAACCAGCTCGGGGAACTTTTGACCCATCATTTCCATCATCATTTCAAAGTATATTCCCTCGTGGGCTCGGATGAAGTACTTGGTCAGTTCACGGTCGTCCAGTGGCGGTTGTGTCCTAGCAGCTTCCATCCTCCATCGTTCATATGGTTTTTTTGCAGGTACACCAGTGCGAACCGATCAAGAGTGATTTCTGTATTGAATCAAAAACGGTTCATGAAGTCCTCCATCATATCTTGCCAAGTTCTCCAATTCTGTGGGTCCTACCGGGTATACCATTTGAGCGCCTCTCCCGTCAGACTCCTTTTAAACAATTTCATCCTTAATTTCTCATTCCTCCCAACTCCGACCAACTTGTCGTAATAAGCCCTTAAATGTGAGCGAGGGTCCCCTGTCCCATCAAAAGTATCGAACTTTGGGGGTTTGTACCCTATTGGCATGTCTACATCTGGATGAATACACAAGTCCCCATAATCCAGGCTTTCACTTCCTCAGACAATTTGGAGACTCTTCATTTGCCTTCTTAACATTTGAAACTGCTCAAATACCGACACTTCTTCCTTATGCCTGGCCTCACTGTCCATCTCGGTGTATTGATCGATCTCATATGGCACCCTGACCATGATAGGTACTGTAAAGGTAGATTTGGTTTCGACATATATAGGAGGAATGTACCGCTCATGAGTAGCAACATGTGCCACGGGTATTTGCTGGTTGGTGGTGAAAGTGACTCTGTCATGAGGAGGGGTAGTTATATTGGTGGTAATAAGAGGTTTTTGTGATATCTGAGGATATTACAGTATGTATGGGGGTGTGAATAGGAGGGTTCGATGGGTTAGCAGGAGTTATTGGAGGTATAAATTGAGTATTGTCGGTTGAGGTTGGAGTGTTGTTGTTTTGGAGCGAGGTTGAAGGAAAATGATCTGGGAGTGAATCTAAAGAAAGGAATCTGGGTGGGTGAAGAAGTGGTGTCACGTCTAGGTGCGCCAATTCTCTGATATGCTGTACCTCTTGTCTTAAGGATTCCCTTTCTTGGTCTATCGTGTCCACGTGCTCATCATTCTTAGTACTGTCCTTTTCCCCCAATCGCCCCGGGCTGCCGGCTATGACTAGAGCATATTTGGTTGGGTCTTCTGCAGCTGACATCTTTCCCTTAGACCTTAGATTGTATGGTGGCTCCACTAGTTTTAGTCGATGCAAACCAACTTTCGTTTCTTTTTAGGGGTACTAAAGCGAAATAAAAATAAGAGGAAAGAAAAGAAAAAGAGTAAGAGTCAGTTTCTTCATTTATGCGAGTAAGAAATCACATAGAGTAGATAGATCATGCATTACAGCTAGCGCGTTCCTAGAATTTGTGGGGACCTCTCATTGCCGTAGGTAGGCCTAGATCCGAAGCAATTTTGTTTTCATTGATAATTTGGATTGATAAAAACGGGAACAAAGATTACATTACAAAGTTGCACGGGCTTAGACAGTTGCCCTTTTGGAAGTAAAAGAGAGAACTAGGGAAATCAACCAATTCTAATAACCATCCCCTGAGTCGCCTCATGGGCCCTTCTCTTCTTTTGGCTCCTCTTCCGCATCTTCCTTCGTGTCTTCCTCATCATCGTTAATTTCAGAACCCTCCTCCAGATCTTCTTCTGTTTCTGTGCTTGACTCTATTTGGATGCATTCTTCTATCCGATCATCCTCTTTTACCGGTGGCAACATGTGGTCAATGGATATCGGGACCACCTAACGATGCATTGATGTGGTCACAAGATAGTGTGGCAGGATCTCATGGTAAATCTGTAAAGAAACGACCACGTCCTCTAACCAAGCTATGCCCTCTCAGCTCCGGCGGGCCAATTCTTCTTCTTCGTTAATCCAAACGTACTAATCAGGGGTGGACCATGAATTATAACCCATAGGCATTGTTACTAGGTCACTCCACTCTTCTTGCAGTTTTCTTATCCCGGGAATTGGAATCTGGCCATTATAGTCATCCTTGTAAAACGCCGTCCTTGTTCATAAAGGCACATCTTGGATCATAACAAATTGTCTGAGGACCCGCATAGGTGGGTACGACTGAATGCCTTATAATCAAATCAACTCAATGACGTACCTTTAGGGAGTCCTCAAGATTTCGCTTCCACCTAACCAAGAGAGTTTCCAGTTGATCTATTCTCCTGTCAGATTGGTCAGTGTAGTCCTCCATTCTTCTTGCCCATGTGGGGAAATCCAGTGCCTCATTATTTCATTGTGCCTGTAGATCATATTACTGACACCTACAAAGTAGTCGATAGTAGCCTCTCGTTGGAAAAAGTGTTCAGTAGCCCAAATCTACAGCAACAAGTTGCATCCTTTGAAAATGTCGTATCCCCGTGCATAGGCGGATTAGGCTCTCAATATTTTGGCTAACACCATAGGAATTAAAGTAGCTTGAATATTGCCGCAGAAGGTTGCCAGGACCACTGGTAATAGGTTGATGTTGATACGGCCCCTTCGCTATGGGAAGACCAATAGTCCTAACAGTGCTATTGCGAAAGTGATAGGCCTGAGGCTCTCTCGTGTCGCTTGGTCATATTTGAATTCCCCTGAATACCACTCGTAGATTTCTCGGTGCCCAAACCTTTCGAACATCTAGTCGAGGCTTACCCATCCATCATCGATACTTCTGAGACTTTTGATGTTGGTAAGACCTAGAGCATCCAAGAATCGATAGCTGGGCATAGTAACTGGCAGCACTGGGTTTCTTCCGTTGAATGGCAGTTCCGTAAAGCTTGTGACTTACTCCAATGTCGGTACCATCTCACAGTCAGCAAATTTGAAGACCATTTTAGCTGGATCCCAAAATTCTATCAACATGCGAGTGAGCACTTTGTCTGCTCAGATATTCATCAATGCAGTTAATGCTCCTAGGTGCGTCCAAACTTCATCTCCGTGTTCCCGACAAATATTCTTCCACCACTATTTCAGCTTATGTGGTGCTCCCATTACCATGTTAATTTCAGGGATGTTGTAGTTGATTTCCATTTTCTAAGGTGGGTAGAAGAAAATATATTTGGGTAAGTGTTTGCTTCGAATCCGTAAATGTTTTGTCAAGTTTGTTTGTCCTTCCACAAAATTTTTGTCGTTGGGTGCATGACCCGTTGACATCAGGGTGTTTTTCCTAATCATGTGTTGGTACCAGGGACAAACTCACCTAGGGTTTATGTAGTATGACCTGTTTTACTATAGTAGAGTGTTTCCTACTTTTGAATTGGACTGAGAACTGTGAGAAGTTATGTCAGTTGACCTGACAAAGCCATTCTCTAAAACTAGAGAGTTTTGAAAAGAAGGTTCGGAGGGGTGTAAAAGACAACCCTCGCATGCCATTGTGTATGATAGTATACGGCCAAGACTCAATTGGAAGAGATGTGATGACAGTATATATAAAGTAGTAACAAGCAAGGGTGTAGCAGCAATAAGCAAGATGAGCAGATAATTGTGAAGAGCAAATAAGGCACGTAAGCATGTAATTACAATTTTGATCATAATCAAAGCAAAGTACAAATAAATCTAGAAGACAAATTAGCCTAAATATGCTAAGGTCAGACTCTAAGTGTATCTCCCCAGTAGAGTCGCCATGTTGTTGCACCCAATTTTGCACTAGTCAAGACAAGATTCAACTTGTAGTTTCTCGGTTGTTGATGAAAGAGAGTCGCCACCTAATATGTAAAGGTATACTAGGGTACCTATTTAATTACTAAGTCATGTTCTTTGTTGGACTTCTAACCGGTGAGATTATGGGTAAGGGTTCTTATTCTTCTAAGGGAAAGGTGTTAGGCACCCCTTAAAATCTACATGAGTTAGCTCCATAGGATTTAAACTAAGTTTGGGATCAATTATTTGTAAAATTCTTTGATTAATAATAAGGAAAGTTGCTTACTGTACGCCTAAGGATGATAAAGAATGCACAATCTTAAAGGGATATGAATTCATGAAAGGATACATAAGAGGTGTTTAAAGAGTTTTGGAATTGATACAGAAATGGTCTAGATTTTATAAGCTTATAAAAGAGATTGAGTTATGAAAAACACTTTGATTTGGGGGATGGTTATTTACATAAGGCTAAAAGGATGTTTGTGAGAAAAGCATATCTAGAATTTACCTTAGATTCAAAGAATTTTCAAAGAAAGGGCCATTTGCTGGAAATTCCTTGAAGGCGATGATTTTCTGAAGTTCTGATTTTCTTTGAGAAAATGAAAGTTTAAATCTGGTTTCCTTTTAGAAATAGAGTCGTTTTTCATTAAGTAATGTATTTCAAAATCTTTTAAAGAAGAGAAGGGTGAGTGAAAAACATATCAATTATCAAGCAAATTACAACTTGCGAACTAAAAACCTGTTATTAGCTGATTTTACCCTTTTAAAATCTTATATTGTTTAAGGCTTGCCTAAGTTGATATGACATTAAAAAGGAGACATGTATTCTAATATACGAGTGTTATATACATGAAAGGTAAATAATAATAAAGACATAACAAATACAACTAACATTAAACTAGTAGAGGCAGTAAATTAAATTAACAAAGCAGTAATAATGATAAAAGAGTTGAGGGAAAGAGAACTGGACTCTGGGATTATGCCTCAAGAAGATAGGCCCAGCATTAAAGAAGAGCGAACACAACTGACTTTGGACCCCTAGACGCAGTGCAATAGAGCTGGAATTGGGCTTGAGTTCATCAAGAACTTAGAGGCCCAAACAGATATACATGTAAAAACAAATAAGAAGGTTATTAGATATATATCCAATACATTTAACATATTCCACCTACAGATCATTTCAAAGTACATGACAAACACATAAACAGTTAATTAAAGCAAGAATAATAATAATATAGTAGAGGAAATTATAAATAAACGTGGTGGCTTTACTTAGCAAATAATTCACATTGGAAACTTTTCATTGTCATTAAATACTAAACCCTTAAAGAGCTAAATGTGTCAATGAATTAAGAGCTAAGGAGGGAACCCCACTCAAGGTCGATGCTCCCTTTGGATCCCCCAACTCTTCAAAGTTCCCAAGGGACTCAAGGCTCAGGACAATGCTTGTGCCGGGGATGGAAGCCCAACCTAAAGTCGAACTCCACTCCCAAATACCCTTAGTTACTAACGACATGTTTTCCTTATGGGTTTAAGTGCCAACGAGGACCTTCCAATGCGAACTAAATACTAAAGTATTGCATACCACAACATATAAACTTTCTTCTTAGTAAAACATAATACCAGAGAATACATACTACTATGATACTAAATAGTGAAACTTATCAAGGAAAACTAAAGGGAGAGAGGCTAAGTTTAGACTACACACAATTTCATAATCACACCATTACAAGAATAAATCACTAAGGTATAACATGTTCAAACATACATTGATAATATTACTTGGCAACTTAAAGACATCGAGGTAGATTCAAACTAACAGTCATAGTCATCAATTGTTTCAGAGATATAATCAAGGTCATGGGATTGAATTCTTATCATGATTACACACTCACGGATTTAAACATAGTATCCTTAAGGTATCAACAGGATCATGCTTCTAACAATATTAGCAAGTCAGGGTGTTCAGATAATATCAACAAAGGAGCTTCATAAAGTTAAAGAGTCAAGTTCAACTTCAAGTTAACAGTAAAGAGGAGGACTAAGCATCACTCAAAGAAGAGCATAGTGTTACAGAGTTAAGAAAGAAGACTAGCAACATTCAGCCAACTGTTTATAAACAAGATGAATAAGATAGTAATCTCATATAGAGAGAAGACACATTACAGAACCAAGTTGATTATGCAAATGAAGAAAGGAAATGGAAACACTGTATCAAACAAGTTTAATTCAAACATGTCACGACCCAAAATCTACTATAGGTAATGATAGCGCCTAACACCGCCGTCAGGCAAGCCAATAGTGAATTGCCAATTTAACTACTCATTTAGTATTTTAAAATCATAATTTTCCTCGATTGAACGATATAAAATAAAATTTACATAGTAATTGAAAAAATTTGCACAATGACGAAAACAAACAACCAGTATAAACCCCCAAAACTCGGTGTCACAAGCGCATGAGCATTTTCTAAGGAATATAATAATAATACAGCATTTGTCCCGAATGTAATGAGACAGAATAAAATAAATAATACATTAGGGACTCGGTGCACTGCAATGTAGGGCCTGGAATGCAGCTCACATAAAGTCTCCTCAACTGGTACGCTTACACGCCAAGGTGATCATCAATGAACCTGTCAGATCCTGCACATTTAGTGCAGAAGTGCAACATGAGTAAATTAACACGTACCCAGTAAGTATCTAGCCGAACCTCAGAGAAGTAGTGACGATGGGTCAACATCGATACTTATTAGAGGTCCAAATAATTAATATGATAATTCATAACAGATATGAAGAGTACAACTGTAGTGAAGTAAATCTGAAATCTCATAATCTTTCCATTTATTCCCTTTGAGGGATAAATTCTCTAAATCTTTTATTCTTCTTTAATGTCTCAGAACATGCCAAGTGTCAATACCAAATAAATAGGAAATACCATAATATGACAGGCATCAGTGAAAAGATTAGCTTGTAAATATTCGGGCTACGAGACACGTATTTACAATACCGTAGCTGGGTACAAAATGAATATAGTCTTTACTGTTTCTCAAATAACTCACCCATAACCCAAAGTGTTAAGGCTGGGCCTAGTATACATATATGTATTTCTAAATCAAATTCAGTTATAACTTTTATTAATTAAGCTACCAGTAAGAATTCAAATAATTCAATTATACATGATAAAGTCCTAAGTCTACCCTGACATAAACATGCTTTAACTACGCACGGACTCTCGTCACATCGTGCGTACGTAGCACCCACAACTAGTTGCACATAACAAATAATAACACCTAGGGGTGGTTTCCCCCTCATAAGGTTAGACAGAAGGCTTACCTTGCTCCGAACTTCTAAAACCAGCTCCAAGGCCTCTCTAATGCCTCAAACCAAAGCCCGTCGATCCGAAACTATTCAAACAATGTGCAAACCAATCAAAAGATACTCTAATACCCGTAATTAATCAATTTAAACCTTTCCCAACTCCGCTAGAAAAGTCTACAAAATCAACCCTCTGGCCCACGTGCTCGGATTCTGAAAATTTACGAAGATAATCATTACCCATAACACCAAGAACTCAAATATATAATTTATTCCTCGGGCCCACCCATTTTCATGTTCAAATCCATATATAAACCATGTATTTAACTTATAATATGCGAAAATTACATACCTTGCCATAGATGTTGAAAATCTCCCATTGAAGAGCTCAACAAATCGCCCAAGCCATGTGAGAAATGGAAGAAATGAACTAAAATCCGCAATAAAATAAGTCTGCCCAACAATTTCCTTCTTCGCACTCGCGTAAAAGGCCTCGCGATCGCGAAGGCCAATGCCACTACCCCAAAAACTCCTCTTCACGTTCGCATCACCTATGCCGCGTTCACGATGCCTCCAAGTCCTGACGCTTCACATTCGCGGTCACTCAGTTGCGTTCGCAAAGGCTTAACGCTTCCAGGCCCCCCAACCCCCTTCCTTCTTCGCATTCGCGACCACCGTATCGCATTTGCGTAAGCTGCCCCAGTCCTCTTCCGCGTTCGCGACCCCTGTGTAGCGTACGCGTAGAACAAAAATCATCAGCCCAATATTCTTCATCGCGAACGCATGAGACCCTTCGCATTCGCGAAGGACAACACCAGACAACCGTACTAGCAGTTGCAAAATAGGGAAAAATGGTCTGAAACCACCAACAAGTCCCAAAATATAACAGGAACCTGATCGAGGCCTCAAATCACATCAAACAATGCTACAACCACGAATCGCACCCCAATTCAAGCTTATGGTTCTTTAGAACTTCAAGCTTCTACATTCGACGCTGAAACCTATCAAAATCAAGTCTGATTGATCTCAAATTTTGCACACAAGTCATAATTCACATAACAGACCTACTCCCACTTCCAGAATCGGAATCCGACCCCGATATCAAAAAGTCCACCCCCCGTCAAACTTTCCCAAAAATCATCCAATTTCCAACTTTCGCCAATTGACGCCGAAATGACCTACAGACTTCCAAATCAACGTCCGGACACACACCTAAGACCAAAATCACCATACAAAACTATTCCCAGGATCAGAATCCCAAACGGACGTCGATAACATCAAAATCCACTTCAACCTAAACTTAGGGAATTCTTAAACCTTCAAAATTTCAACCTTCCATAATAAGCGCCGAAATACTCCCGGGTGACGCGATACTCACCCAAACATACGCCCAAGTCTGAAATTATCATACAAACCTGTTGGAACCTTCAAATCCCGATTCCGAGGTCGTTTACTCAAAAGTCAAACCTTAATCAATTCTTCCAACTTAAAGCTTTTAAAATTAGAATTTTCCTCCCAATTCAACTCCAAACTCCCCGAAATTCGATTCTGACTACATGTACAAGTCATAGTACCTGAAGTGAAGCTACTCCAGGCTTCATACCACCGAACAATGCGATAAAGCTCAGAACGAACAGTCGGATTGTTATAAAACATGAGTCCAGTTTAGTATATCGGCATGAAGTAACCATGCTTCAATCCTTAACACTATCAACTGGTTAGGGAAATATGTTTAAACCCTGTTTTATAGAGACTAAGCTAATGATAAATGCATGTAGACTTTCACATAAATTAAGTAAGGGTTCAAATAGATTAAGGACATGGATGTATTGCACATATGTGTTAAGATCTCAAAGAGGTTATGGAACAAATAGACTTGCTTGTGCAAGAGTTATTAGTTGACCCTACCCAAACAAATTCATGACTCGCACTTAAGAAGAGGAAAAACAGTTTGATCTTACAGAATAAATATACAGTAAAGATTTATTAGAAGAAAACATCTTGGTGCCGATAAGATAGTTCCTTATGCCCACAATAGTTGAACATGATCATAAGAAAAATTATAGTGATAACTTAGATATCATTCCCAGAGTTAACAGGTATCAAATGCAGAGGAGAAAAACATCTAGACATTTAGATCCTTTTAACTTAGTTAAGTGACATAGACATATGGTATATCGGTTAAGATTACCATATAATGAACCTAACTATAAACATATAGAATGCAGGGAAATGATATGCAGAGATGGACAATACCATTAATGAAAGGGAAACATGAGCATGATTGGTCTATCAATGATAATGATCAGACAAAATAAGGTCCATAGTGATAACTCAGAAGCAGTTTAACAAACACATGTATATAAAAAAAAGTATTTGAACATTGTAAGTTCAAACATAAGATTAAGGGATAAGACACAAGTCTTGAACAAATTCTGGTTCCAATAACTACCAAGTAACACACTTAGCTTTTAAGACTCATAAAATTTCAAATGTGGGATAAAACAGAAATGGGTTCATTAAAAGTCACTAAGAACTATGAAGCCTACATTGAACACAGACATGTAATGATTTAGGCATGGAGACTGTAAGAAAACTCAGAACAAAGATCAACAATTATCTTTCAAATGATCGACTATAACTTAAGGAATCATAACAAAATATACTAATCATAAAAGATCATTATACTAACAAAAATAACTATCAAACATGTCCTACACATATAACGTAACTATATTCTACAGAACGTAACATTGACATATCTAAACAATTTAGAGAAATGAACAAGGAAAAGGGAAAGAAAGGTGCTGACCTTCTTACGGGCAACAGACTGAATGAATTCCCTTTTGTTGCTCAAAGATCCTAGAAAACCTTCAAACTTGAACCAGCAAAGAACTCGGCAAAAGAGAAGAAAACAATAAGAGACCTAATTATCATAAAACCAAATTTCTCAGTGTTTTGGTTGCTCTAGTTTGTTCTGTTAGATTGTGTGTTGGTGTCTATTAGGTGAGAACATTGAAACCTCCTTTTATAGTGGCATTCAATGCCTCTAGAGTTTAAGATTTCTAACTAAAATAGTGGAGAGTGACGACGAGCTGATGATGTGAGTATAGTCGGGTAAGATCAGAAGACAGAGGGTGGAATCTAGTAATAATTTTACATGAGTACTGGAGTGGAGTGAATTGTTGAACATTGAGCCATAAGAGACCATTGGTGAGAACCCTAATACCTAGAGGTCATTGAATTTGACCTCTGGGTGTCGAATATTGATGATGAAGCCAACTAACCCTCCCTGCTCGCTTTGATTTGAAAGAACGAAGGAAGACACACGCGAGTTTGAATTTTCACCTTTGAGGTCTGACTCTCTCGACTAGGGTTTTGAAATTGAAAGGCAAAAATGGAAAGAACGACGGGACTAAGAGTGTATGAGAAAAAGGAATAGCCATGCATGCCATAGATTTGAATGACCAGTAACGATTTGAAGTTTCATCTCTGAGGTTATGGTTTCAAAATTTAGGTGGTTTGAATTTGTGATTGGAAAGGGAATTTGAAGCGAGAATCGCGGATAAGGAAGACAGGATGGATGATTTCTTGATGGGTTCATAACCTTGCACAAATATGTGCAAGGATCAGGTGATTGACGAGTCTATATGATCGAGTGAGAAGAGAGAAGAAGAAGAAAATGGGAGGTGAGGCGGCTGAGTAAGGTGCAAATGAATTAGGGTTTGAGGTGTGAGAACGGTTGGTCTCTGAGTTAAAATTGGGGGAAAAGATCTGGGCCATTGGATCATATGATCAACGGCCCTGATAAATCAAAGCATTACATATTAAAAGATATCAAAATTTGAAAATATGGGGACCATTGGATCTGGGTGATCCAACAATTGAAATAATTTTGATAGTGGGTTGAGATTTAAATGAATAATATGGAATAATCTATGACCGTTGATAATTTGAATTAACAGTTCAGATCGCTTGTGTTTCTTTTGGGTGTGGGATCAACGGGTGACGTGTCATGTCATAATTGGATGAGAGGTAATGGCAAGGATTGCCAAGTTGGAAGGGGATGTAGTGTTTGGACTCGGTTGTTCTGATTTGGGGCTGGTATTTGTGCCAAAATTAAATTAAAGAATAGCCACTTCTTTTTTAATGGAGGAGTTGCAATTGTAGCCTTTCAGTTTTAACCCTTTTAAAATCAGTTTAAATACAACAACAACAACAACATATCCAGTATTATCCCACATCGTGGGGTCTGGGGAGGGTAGTGTGTACGCAAACCTTACCCCTACCTTATGAGGATAGAGAGGCTGTTTCCAATAGACCCTCAGCTCAGGAAAGCATAAGCACCAAATTAATGAAAATATAGAAAAGAAGGGACAGTACTAAAAAGCCATATAAAAAAGAATAACAACAACAAGACAATAAGGTGATCAACAATGAAAGAAAACAACGGTTAGTGATAACAACCTACTACCAACAGAAGTGAGACTGCGTGCCAATACTACTGTTATGAACACTCTAGACAACCTACTCTACTACCTTAATCCTTGACCTCCATACTTTCCTATCAAGGGTAATGTCCTCGGTCAGCTGAAGCTGTTCCATGTCTTGCCTAATCACCTATCCCCACCTCTTCTTTGGCCTACATCTACCTATCTGTAGGCCCTCCAACGTCAACCTCTCGCACCTCCTCATCGGGGTGTCTGTGCTCGTACTCCTCACATGACCAAACCACATAAGCCGCGCTTCCCGCATCTTGTCCTCAATAGGGGCCACGCCCACCTTATCACGAATAACCTGGTGTGCCCGCACATCCATCTCAACATCCTCATCTCTTCTACCTCCATCTTCTGGACATGAGCGATCTTGACTGGCCTACACTCGGCCCCATACAACATTGTTGGTCTGACCACCACTCTGTATAACTTACCTTTAAGTTTCGGTGGCATCTTTTTGTCACACAAAACACCGGAAGCGAGTCTCCATTTCATCCGTCCCACCCCAATACAATGTGTGACATCTTCATCAATCTCCCCATCCAACTGAACAATAGACCCAAGGTACTTAAAACTCCCTCTCCTTGGGATGACCTGCGAGTCCAGCCTCACCTCCCCTTCCCCTGCTTGAGTCTCACCACTGAACTTACACTGCAAGTATTCTGTCTTGGTCCTACTCAACTTGAAACATTTAGATTCCAGGTTCTGCCTTCATACCTCTAATTTCACATTCACACGGTCTCACATTCCGCCAATAAATACAGTATAATCTTTAAATACTATGCACCGCGGCACCTCCCCTTGGATGTGGCGCGTCAGTATGTCCATCACCAGAGCAAACAAAAAAGGGCTAGGTGACGACCCCTGATGCAACACCATCAAAACTGTAAAATAGTCTGAGTACCCACCCATCGTCCTTACTCGGGTCTTTACTCCATCATACATGTCCTTAATCAACCTAACGTAGGCAACAGGTACACCTTTAGCCTCCAAATATATCCACAAAACCTCTCTCGGAACTTTATCGTACACATTTTCTAAGTCGATGAACACCATACACAAATCCTTCTTTCTTTCCCTATACTTCTCTATCAATCTCCTAACAAGGTGGATGGCTTCTGTAGTCAAACGGCCGGGCATAAACCCAAACTGGTTCTCAGAAATAGTCACACTCTTCCTTACCCTTAGGTTTACCACTCTCTCCCAGACTTTCATAGTATGGCTAAGCAACTTGATACCCCGATAGTTATTGCAATTTTGGATATCACACTTATTCTTGTATATAGGAACCATCATGCTCCACCTCCACTCTTCACTCATCTTCTTCTTCCTAAAAATGACATAAATAGTTAGTGAGGCACTCCAAGCCTGCCTTGCCCGCACTCTTCCAAAACTCGGGATTTCATCAGGACCTGTCACTTTGCCTCTGCTCATCTTATGCATAGCCGCCTCAACTTCATCAACTCTAATCTGCCTACAATACCCAAAGTCACAACTACTCCCGAAGAGTTCCATATCACCTAGTACAATTCTCTTGTCCCCCTCCTCGTTCAAGAGACTATGGAAGTAGGTCTACCATCTCCGACGGATAAGCCCCTCATCGAACAAAACTCTACCTTCTTCGTCCTTTATGCACTTCACTTGGTCCAAGTCACATGTCTTCCTTTCCTGCGCCTTGGATAATCGGAACAACCACTTATACCCACCTCGGCCGTCGTGTTCCTCATACAAATGACTAAAAGTTGTAGTCTTGGCCGCCGTAACTGCTAGCTTTGCCTCTTTCTTAGCCAACTTATAATGTTCCCTCTTCGCCATCTTCTCCTCCTCGTCTACACTTTCCACTAGCTTCCGATACATTACTTTCTTGATTTTCACTTTTCCTTGCACCAATCCATTCCACCACCAGTCTCCCTTGTAACCACCAGAGTAACCCTTTGAGACCCCTAATACCTCTATCGCGGCTTCCCTATTGCACTGCGCAGTCGTTGTCCACATAGCGCTTGCATCCCCACTACTCTTCTGAGCCCCTATAGTCACCACCTTGACCCCCAACTCCTCGCTATAGCTTCCATCAAGGCTCCTCACTTTATCCTATGTTGGCTATACATTCCCCTCTTCCTCCTATTCCTCGTGATCTCAATGTCCATGACCAGGAGCCTATAAATGGTCGAGAGGTTCTCACTCGGGATGACCTTGCAATCCATGCAAAGACCTCTATCATCCTTCCTGCAGAGTAAATAATCAATTTGAATCTCGGCCACCAAACTTTGGAAGGTGACCAAGTGCTCCCTCTTCTTCGGAAAACTCGAGTTTGCTATCACCAAATCAAATGCTCTAGCAAAGTGCAGCAGAGATGTTCCTCCTCCATTTCTATCTCCAAAGCCAAAGCCACCATGCACATCATCATACCCCGTATACGGCACTCCAATGTGGCCCTTGAAATCCCCTCATATGAAACGCTTCTCGGTATGCGGGATACCACACACCATATCATCCAAATCCTCCCAGAATTGCCTCTTGACTTCCTCATCCAAGCCTTCTTGGGGTGTGTACGCACTGATTATGTTCAAAGTAAAACCTCCAACAACTAGCTTTATAGTCATCAGCCTGTCATTCATCCTCCTAACCTCCACCACTAGTTCACTGAGGTCTTTATCAACCAAGATACCTACCCCGCTCCTGCCCCCACCCTCCCAGAATACCAAAGTTTGAAACTGGCCACATCCCGTGCCTTATCTCCTACCCACCTAGTAATCTTCCTTTTCTCGAGAATCTTTGCTAACTCTACAGATTTTCCAGTCAATGTTCTTATGTTCCAAGACCCCACTCTCAACCTAGTAGCTCCCTTAGCCCTCTTACCCTCCTTACCCCCCTGCACCCTCTCCCAAAAACAAGCAACAAAAATAAAATAAATTAATGTAATATAATCTACCACTAAAGGTCGCAAAACAGGTGAAGAAATAAAATAAAGAAACTAACGGGAACTATAATCTACAACTAAAGGTCAGAAAAGTAGGTGAAGAAATAAAACAAAAGGAACTATAATCTACAACTATGGGATAGAAAAATAGGTGAAGAAATAAAACAAAGGAACTAAAAGAACTATACTCTACAAGTAAAGGATCACAAAGAAAATGTGCAAAACTAGAACTGAACTACTCGGGGGTATTTGAAATAAAGATTCAAAATAAAGAAGTAAGCAGGTAGATAGCAATATAAACAAATAGACAGAGCTATCACTAATGCAATTAATTTGACAATGCCAGGGCAAATACTAACTAAAGATTCAAGAACAAAATAGGCATGCAAGGAGATACAATTATGCTAAAATATCAAACTATTAAAATATCAAGACAAGAGAGGAACAATAGAACCTGGATTGCAGCCTTTGAAGTTAACAGAAATCTGGTCGTGGTGGATTGCGACGAGCTGGAGCAATACTCAATGTATTTCTCGTTCAAATAGGAAGAAGAAACTTCGAAGGTTTTTGTGTTTTCTCTGGAATTTAGACCAACCAAGAAATCTAAAAATAGACCAAAATGAAAAGAAGAACCCTAAACTTTTTCTGCCTCTCTTCTACGAAATCTAGAATTCGCCGGTGTATGAGGGATTTACCGGCAATAATTGACCGGAATCTTGAAAGAAATGGAAGCTCAGACATTTTTGACGAGAAATAAATGAAGAAGTAACCGCTTCAACGCCAGAAAAATTCTATGGTGTCGGAGATTGAGAAATGATATGACAATAGAGGTTTTGGGAGAAAGGAGAAGATGAATTGAAACTTCGAAGAACTGAGCTCAGAAATTCCGAACGAGAATTTATCGAATTCAGTTTTCAATCGACACCAATATGTACCTTCAACTTCAAAAAGCTTAAGAATCAAACCTATCGAATCAGTTTTCACTGATTCAATTTGTTCAAACAATCCCCAGATCGAAAGACCTAATTTTTTCTTCGACTTAGATTCCAAAATTTTGAACCAAAACCCTATAAATTAAGCCCCAAATTCCTCAATCTTCTGATTCGAGTCCACAATCAAGTTGCCAACGAATTTAAGCACCACCCAATCAATGTTCTTGAACCCTAATTTCATAAACAAAA
Organism: Nicotiana otophora; assembly: GCA_000715115.1. NCBI lineage: Eukaryota > Viridiplantae > Streptophyta > Magnoliopsida > Solanales > Solanaceae > Nicotiana > Nicotiana otophora. The sequence goes on along the minus strand of AWOL01S0041481.1, from coordinate 31,937 downwards.
CCTAACTTCTCTGAGGTGCGAAATTGTCAGTTTTCTTGACAATGGAAATCCAAATAATATTTAATAAAGATGGATGATAATGTCAGCAAATTGAATTTTGTTTTGATGAATTTGAACCGGAGAATGGATTTTTAAAATCAATTTAAATAAACATGGAAATTTCAATAATACGTGGTAAAAGTATAATTACTATATGTTACTAATTATTTTAAATATTTATAAATGACACATATTTCAAATTGTACCACTAATTTCAAAATATTAATAGAGTAGCCTAATTCTTTGGAAATTAAGGAATAATTTTGTCAAATTATAAATTCTATGTAATGTACATACAAAAGTTATTTTATAAAAGTAAATATATTTGTAATTCCACAATATTAGTACTATGTAATTAATTTTTAAACTAATACTTCATTAATTTATAAAAATAGATATTCATTACTAAGAAATACCTTTAAAGAATTTATTGTAAATTGTTAAGCATGAATAAATTAATTTTAAAAGGGAGGGTCAAAATTGGCCGTCAACAACAGCTTCTGAGGGGGAGAACTCAGGATCGAGAGGTACAAAAAGTACCACCCTCCTACTTTCAGCAATTTGGCGTCAGAGGATGCCCAAGAGTTTCTTGAGGAGTGCCATTGTATCCTCCGTACTATGGGTGTTGTGGAGTCTAGTGGGGTTGCTTTCACTTGTGGAGTCCGGCCGAGGCAGCTTCAATCACTTGGGCTCAGTTCTCATATATGTTCTTGAGGGATTTTGTTCCCCAAAGTCTCAGAGATACATGGCGCGCATAGTTTGAGTAGTTGCCAGGGTTCTATGACTGTATCGGAGTATGCGGTCTGGTTCAATGATTTGTCTAGGCATGCACTAGCCTTGGTTTCTACTGTTAGAGAGCGAGTCCGTCGAGTTATCGAGGGGCTCAACCTTATCGAATTTAGCATAGCAAGAGAGCTAGAGATGGACATCACATACTAGCAGGTAGTGGATCGCTAGGAGATTGGAGGGTATGTAGGCCCAGGAGAGAGAGAGGAGCGGGAAGCCAAGAGGCCTCGATATTCTTGCACATATAGTGGTGCCCGCACCCAGTTGCAGCTCGTCATGGTAGGCGCTATGTGAGTCACCCTGTTCATTCAACAATTTCAACTTCCAGTGGTATTCTGGACAATCATAATCTATGTGCTCCTTATTATACACCGCCATTGTCTAGTACCTCCTGCACGGGGTGTTTTCAGCGGTCAGTCCAGCCGATCAAGCCCGAGCCAGCCACAACAGCCACATCCTCCGAGAGCTTGTTTTGAGTGGGATCACATGGTGAAGGATAGCCCTAGACTCAGGAGGGGTGCACCTCTACAGACCACTTAGACTCTGCATATTTCACTGGGTCCTCAGGCTATGGTTACCGCACTAGTTACCACTCCACCTGCACAGCTAGCCAGAGGTGGGGTCGGGAAGGTAGAGGTCGCCTTAGAGGGAGAGGTCAGGCCAGATATTATGCCCTTCCTGTTAGGATGGAGGCAGTTGCATCCGACTCAGTCATCACCGGTATTGTTCTAGTGTGCCATAAAGATGCATCAGTCTTATTTGATCCAGGCTCCACTTATTCCTATGTGTCATCTTACTTTGCTCCATCTTTGGGTGTATCCCGTGATTCTTTGAATTCTCCTGTCTGTGTGTCCATACTTGTGGGTGATTCTATTTTTGTTGACCGTGTGTATCGGTCGTGTTTAGTTGTTCTTGGTGGTTTTGAGACCAGAGCCGATCTATTGTTGCTCAGTATGGTAGATTTTTATATTATTTTGGGCATGGACTGGTTGTCACCCTATCATGCTATTCTCGATTGTCACGCCAAGACCGTGACACTGGCTATGCCAGGGTTACCACGGGTAGAGTGAAGGGTTATCTCATTTCTAAAGGTTCAACGTATGGTTAAGAAGGGATGTAATGCTTATCTAAACTTCGTGATGAATGTTAGTGTTGATACTCCTATTGTAAAGTCAGTTCCGGTAGTGAGGGATTATTCGGATGTTTTTCTAGTGGATCTTCTGGGCATGTCGCCCGACAGGGATGTCGATTTTGGCATTGATTTGTTACCGAACACTCAGCCTATTTCTATTCCACCCTATCGTATGGCCCTAGCAGAGTTGAAAGAATTAAAGGAGAAGTTGCAAGAATTGCTTGATAAGGGCTTCATTCGGCCTAGTGTGTCGCCTTAGGGTGCTCTAGTTTTGTTTTTAAAGAAGAAGGATTGTTCTATGCGCATGTGTATTGATCATCGCTAGTTGAACAAGGTTACAATGAAGAAAAGATATCCATTTCCATATATTGATGACCTATTTGATCAACTACAGGGTGCTAGAGTGTTCTCAATAATTGACTTGCCTTCAAGCTATCATCAGTTAAAGCTTCGGGAGCCAGATATCCCGAAGACTGCCTTCAAGACTCGGTATGCTCATTACGAGTACTTTGTGATGTCATCTGGAAGCCATATATCCCCATTAACATTCATGCACTTGATGAACAATGTATTCCAGCCCTATCTTGACTCATTCATTATTGTGTTTATTAACGACATTCTGGTATACTCCCAGAGCTGGGAGGATCATGAGTAGCATTTGAGGATTGTGATCCAGACCTTGAGAGAAAAGAAGTTATGTGTAAAATTTTCAAAGTGTGAATTCCGGCTTGATTTGGTAGCATTTTTGGGCCATGTAGTGTCGAGTGAGGGGATCAAGGTATATCCAAAGAAGATTGACGCAGTGCAGAGTTAGCCCAGACCGTCTTCAACTACGAAGATCCTGAGTTTTCTTGGTTTGACGGGGTATTACCATCAATTTGTAAAGGGTTTCTCAACTATTGCTACACCTATGACCAGATTGACCCAGAAGGGTGCTCCGTTCAGGTTGACCGAAAGTATGAGGAGAGCTTTCAAAAGCTCAAGACTGCTTTGACTACATCCCCAGTATTGGTGTTGCCTACAGGTTCGGGGTCTTATATACTGTGTATTGTGATGTGTCGCGTATTGGTCTCTGCGCGGTATTGATGTAGGACGGTAGGGTGATTGCCTACGTGTCTAGACAAATGAAGGTGCATGAGAAGCATTATCCTATCCACGACCTTGAGTTAGCAGCTACTGTTCATACCTTGAAGATTTGGCGGCACTATTTGTACGGTGTCCCTTGTAAGATCTACACCGACAATCGGAGTCTACATCATCTGTTCAAATAGAAGGTTCTTAACTAGCGTCAATGGAGGTGGTTGGAGTTGCGTAAGGACTATGATACCACCAGTTTGTATCATCCCGGGAAGGCCAATGTGGTGGCCGATGCCTTATGTCGCAAGATGGAGAGTTTGGGAAGTTTAGCATATCTACCGGTAGTAGAGAGGCCATTAGCATTGGACTTTTCTGACATTGGCCAACCAGTTTGTTAGACTGGATGTTTCTGAGCCGGGTCAAGTTTTGGCTTGTGTGGTTTCTCGGTCTTCTCTTCATGATCGTATCAGAGAGCATCAATATGACGACCCCCATCTGCTTGTCCTCAAGGACACGGTTCAGCAAGTCGATGCCAAATAGGTCACTATTGGGGAGGATGGTGTATTACGAATGCAGGGCAGGCTATGTGTTCAAAATGTAGATGGTTTGCGTGAGTTGAATCTCCAAGAGGCTCACAGTTCGGGTACTCCATTCATCTGGGTGCCGCAAAGATGTATCATGACTTGCGGTAACATTATTAGTGAAGGAGAATGAAGAAGTACATAGTGGAGTATATAGCTCGATGCCTAAACTATCAGTAGGTGAAGTATGAGCATCAACGGCCAGGTGAATTGCTTCAGAGGTTAGAGATTTCAGAGTGGAAATAAGAGCCGATTACTATGGATTTTGTTGTTGAACTCCCACAGACTCGGAGGAAGTTTGATGCAGTATGGGTAATTATGGATAGATTGACCAAGTCAGCTCATTTCATTCCAGTAGTGACTACTTATTCTTCATAGCAGCTGGCTCGGGTCTATATTCGCGAGATTGTCAGGCTTCATAGCGTGCTGGTATCCATCATCTCTAACCGGGGTAGCAGTTTACATCGCAATTCTAAAGGATTGTGCAACATGAGTTAGGCACGCATGTGGAGTTGAGTACAACATTTTACCCTCAGACGGACGGACAATCCGAGTGCACTATTCAGGTATTGAAGGATATGCTTCTTGCATGTGTGATGGAGTTTTGGGGTTCTTAGGATCAATTCTTGACGGAGTTTGCCTACAACAATAGCTACCAGTCAAGCATTCAAATGGCTCCGTATGAGGCTTTGTATGGTAGACGGTGTCAGTCTCCGGTGGGGTGGTTTGAGTCGGGTGAGGCTAGGCTATTTGGTACAGACTTAGTTCAGGATGCTTTGTAGAAGGTTAAATTGATTCAAGATCGACTTTGCGACGTTGCATTCATGGTTGGGGAGCGGGTCTTGCTCTAAATTTCACCCATGAAGGGTTTTATGAGGTTCGGGAAGAAGGGAAGGCTGAGCAATAGGTATATCAGACCTTTTGACATTCTTGAGAGGATTGGAGAGGTGGCGTACAGGCTTGCACTACCACCTAGTCTAGATACAGTTCATCCTATATTCCATGTATCTATGCTCTGGAAGTATCACATCGATCTGTCTTATGTGTTAGACTTCAACTCAGTCCAGGTGGATAAGGATCTGTCTTATGTTGAGGAGCTAGTGGCCATTTTGGACATGCAGGTTCAAAAGTTGAGGTCGAAGCACATTGCTTCAGTGAAGGTTCAGTGGAGGGGTCAGCCAGCAAGGAGGCAACTTGGGAGACCGAGCATGATATGTGAAGTTATTATCCTCATCTTTTCACAACTTTAGATATGTCTCTGTACTCGTTCAAGGACGAACATTTGTTTTAAGAGGGGATGATGTAACGACCTGGCCAGTCTCTTTGAGTATTTTAGCCCTGATCCCCTAATTTATGCTTCCTTTATGTTATATTGTGATTTTGTGACTTGCCATGGTGTTTGGTTTTGAGTTCAGGTGAGGTTCTGAGTGAAATGGGACACCTAGTCCCTAAGTTGGAAATTTAGGTTGTAAAAGTGGACTGTAATTTGACTTGTGTGAAGATGACCACCGAATGGAGTTTTGACGGTTCCAATAGCTCTGTATGGTGATTTTGGTCTTAGGAGCGTGCCCGGATATTGATTTGGAGGTCCGTATATCGTTTCGACGCGAATTGGCGAAAGTTGGAAAATGAGAGATTTTGGAAAGTTTGACTGGGAGTTGACTTTATTGATATCAGGTTTAGATCCCGACTCTGTAAGTTAGAATAGGTCCGTAATGTCATTTATGATTTGTGTGTAAATTTGGAGTCAATCGGATTTGTTTTCGTATGAATCGGCATTAGTTTCGGAATCTGGAAGTTCATAGTTCATAGGCTTGAATTTGGGTTACGCTTCGAGCATGTTTGTATGATATTTTAGGACTTGTTGGTATTCTTGGTTGAGGTCCCGGGGTCCTCGAGTGTTATTCGAACAATGTTCGATGCACGTCGGATCATTGAGGAATGGCTGAAGTGCTGGTTCTTCTCAGTTCTGGTTTCCTCTTATACGATCGCGAAAGAGGGGCCGCGATCGCGAAGCTCTGAGACTGACGGACATGGATTGGTTCTATGAGATCGCGAAATGGCTCATGCGATCGCAATCTTGGATGTTCAGTGCATCGCAAATGCGTGAGTGGTGTTGCGTTCACAATGAAGGAAGGGGAGGCTTGGGAAGGTGGATGCATTGCTCTATGCGGTCGTGAATGGGTGCACGTGATCACGTAGCTTTGGAAAGTTTCTCACCGCATTCGCGACCATACTTCTGCGTTCGCGAATAATGTTTTGAGCTGATAGAATTTTTGTTCTTCGCGATCGCAAAGGGAAGTCCGCGATCGCAATGTGTAAATCACTGGGCAGCAAAACTTAAGTTTGAATTCTAGGGTTTATTTCATATTTCACATTTTGGACTTAGAGTGCTCGATTTGAGGCGAAATTTTGAAGGATTTTCTGAGAGATCATTGGGGGTATGAATTCTTAACTCTATTTTTGTTAAATTACTCGAATCTATCATTGTTCTTATTATGTAATTAGGGATTGGAGTTGGAAGGGGAAAAGCAGTAGAACTTCTCAAACTAAAGTTTTGAGTTTTGAAAGGCGAAATGAGGTCGGATTTGAATTATTCTTGTATGGTTGGACTCGATATCGAATGGGTGTTAGGATTTTATAAATTTGGTCGAGTTTGGAGATGCAGGCCCGCCTTTGACTTTGGATTGACTGGCTAGATTCGAGACGTGCAGAGTTGGAAAATCGAGGGAAAGACCTTCTAGTGGATTGATTTAGTGTAGTTTGAGGTAAGTGGCTTGCCTAACCTTGTGTGGGGGAAATTTTCCTTAGGATTGGTGTTGCTTTTGATAATTGTGATGTGTAAGAACCGTGTACACAAGGTGACGAGTGTGTACAAGGGGTAAATGTGGAAATTATCGGTTTTTAGCTAAGTAATTTACTTTCATGCCTTAATTGAGATACCTTAGCATGTTATAGTCATCATTTTAGTCTAATTTCACATGTCTACTTGTCTTATCTCTTACTTGCTAATTGATCTACATGTTTAGTTGAAATTCTTGTTTCTCTTATCTCGTATTCATTATTTAACTGTTGAATTCTTTACTTGAAATTGCCATTTCATGGAATATCTTATTATTAAAATTGGTATTGAGTTGCAAAGGCCGTAATTCCTATTGAGGCAAAGTGTTAAGTGGTTAACTATCATTCTATTGAGTTATTCTTTCGGTTGTTAATTATTGAGACTTTGTGTACATTGTGGTTGAGCCATGGGCTCCTTATCTTGAAATTCTATTATTGTTTAGTTTCTCTGGAAATTTGTGACTTGAGGTGCGATTTGTGATAAGTTGTGATATTGATACGCATGTGGTGGTATAAGGTCTGGGTATTGAAATACATGCGGTGAGATAAGATAGTCTTGGTACGCGTGGCTAGTGGGGGAACTACTAGAAGCCATGCGGTGTGATAAGGTGGGCTAAAACGCGGGATTTTATTTCGCAAAAAATTATTTTCAAAACTAAATGTAAAGGCTCCCGTGGTGATATAAGGAAATATTATGATTTATGTTGTGATTTGAGACTACGAAGTGGTATATCGGTAGTGACACTTGTTGACATTTCCCCATTCTTTTATACTTGTCTTGATCGTTATTCCCTTAGAAAATTATTAATTATCTTTCTCCCTGTTGCACTATTTGCTTAGTTATGTGTAGCTAATCTTGTTATGCTATTCGACGTTTCAATTTCATTACTGTCTTTATTACACCATCTACATTTGCTCAGTCTTTTTTTATTTTCAGTAGCGCCCTGACCTGACCTCGTCACTACTCTACTGAGGTTAGGCTTGGCAATTATTGGGTACCGTTGTGGTGTACTCATACTACTCTTTTGCACATATTTTTGTGTAGATCCAGGTGCTTCATACCAGTACGAGCGTCAGTGAGTAGTGTCTGAGCGTGAAGACTTCAAGGTACACCTGCCAGCCTTCGCAGGCCTCGGAGTCCCCCCCTCCACCTAGATTATTTTATTTCCTTGTTCTTATTTAGACACTATTTAAAGCACAAATTGAGCAGTAAATTGGGGAACGGGACTGTAATACTCAAAACAACCGGTCAGGTCGTTACATTATCTAGTCTTAAAGACTAGGTGTCATCACGGCATCCTACAGAGGGAAATTTGGGATCGTGACATGTTAATAGTTCATGAATTCAAAATCTGCATCGCCATCATCTCTTCCTTTTGACTAGTCGACAATATCAAACAACTTCTCAAACTTTTTATCAAAATATTCTATAAAACATTACTAACAATGATTATTCTGAATAAAAGAATAACATAAGCAGGAAAAAAGACTTCTCCGTAAATATGCCTACATTGAGTTTTTCACAACCTCGTCCACAATAACAGATCGCTCATCCCGTCGAAACTCTTGAACAACGTTTTTCGTGATCATACGCCTTTCTTCTGTTGTATGATTTTTAACTTCCATCATTACCCTCTAGTATAGAAATATAAACGTGACAACAATTTCAGAAAATAGAAACACAGAACAAAACTTCATCTCTAAGAATACTGAAGTTCAGCAGATACAGAACAAAAATTTCAGCTAAAATATTGTCACGACCCAAAATCTAACTAGTTGTGATGGCACCTAAACCAACCTATTAGGTAAGCCAGTTATCAACTATCCAATTAAAATGAAATTTAACAAGACAATTAAGTAAAAGAAAATATCTAAATCTTAAACATTCCCCAAGGACTGGTAGTACAAATCACGAGCTTCTAAGATTAGAATTTACAAAGCTAGTATGAAATGAATACATCATCTGTTCGAAATGTACATAAATAGATCTTTATAAATCTAAGGCTACCATGAACAAGAGGCAGCTACAACCAGTATGCAGGTACATCTTCAAATCCAGCTCCCGTCGGTCTCCGCAATATCAGCATCCAACATCTGCACTCAAGGTGTAGAAGTGTAGTATGGGTACAACCAACCCCATTTAANTTTATTTCGCAAAAAATTATTTTCAAAACTAAATGTAAAGGCTCCCGTGGTGATATAAGGAAATATTATGATTTATGTTGTGATTTGAGACTACGAAGTGGTATATCGGTAGTGACACTTGTTGACATTTCCCCATTCTTTTATACTTGTCTTGATCGTTATTCCCTTAGAAAATTATTAATTATCTTTCTCCCTGTTGCACTATTTGCTTAGTTATGTGTAGCTAATCTTGTTATGCTATTCGACGTTTCAATTTCATTACTGTCTTTATTACACCATCTACATTTGCTCAGTCTTTTTTTATTTTCAGTAGCGCCCTGACCTGACCTCGTCACTACTCTACTGAGGTTAGGCTTGGCAATTATTGGGTACCGTTGTGGTGTACTCATACTACTCTTTTGCACATATTTTTGTGTAGATCCAGGTGCTTCATACCAGTACGAGCGTCAGTGAGTAGTGTCTGAGCGTGAAGACTTCAAGGTACACCTGCCAGCCTTCGCAGGCCTCGGAGTCCCCCCCTCCACCTAGATTATTTTATTTCCTTGTTCTTATTTAGACACTATTTAAAGCACAAATTGAGCAGTAAATTGGGGAACGGGACTGTAATACTCAAAACAACCGGTCAGGTCGTTACATTATCTAGTCTTAAAGACTAGGTGTCATCACGGCATCCTACAGAGGGAAATTTGGGATCGTGACATGTTAATAGTTCATGAATTCAAAATCTGCATCGCCATCATCTCTTCCTTTTGACTAGTCGACAATATCAAACAACTTCTCAAACTTTTTATCAAAATATTCTATAAAACATTACTAACAATGATTATTCTGAATAAAAGAATAACATAAGCAGGAAAAAAGACTTCTCCGTAAATATGCCTACATTGAGTTTTTCACAACCTCGTCCACAATAACAGATCGCTCATCCCGTCGAAACTCTTGAACAACGTTTTTCGTGATCATACGCCTTTCTTCTGTTGTATGATTTTTAACTTCCATCATTACCCTCTAGTATAGAAATATAAACGTGACAACAATTTCAGAAAATAGAAACACAGAACAAAACTTCATCTCTAAGAATACTGAAGTTCAGCAGATACAGAACAAAAATTTCAGCTAAAATATTGTCACGACCCAAAATCTAACTAGTTGTGATGGCACCTAAACCAACCTATTAGGTAAGCCAGTTATCAACTATCCAATTAAAATGAAATTTAACAAGACAATTAAGTAAAAGAAAATATCTAAATCTTAAACATTCCCCAAGGACTGGTAGTACAAATCACGAGCTTCTAAGATTAGAATTTACAAAGCTAGTATGAAATGAATACATCATCTGTTCGAAATGTACATAAATAGATCTTTATAAATCTAAGGCTACCATGAACAAGAGGCAGCTACAACCAGTATGCAGGTACATCTTCAAATCCAGCTCCCGTCGGTCTCCGCAATATCAGCATCCAACATCTGCACTCAAGGTGTAGAAGTGTAGTATGGGTACAACCAACCCCATTTAATCAATAAGTAACAAACCTAACCTTAGGTTGAAAGTAGTGACGAGCTGGAACAAAGGTCGGGTCCAACACCAATAGCCAACGATAGTTCATAACAACGTAAAGCACGGAATAAAAGAAGTAACTCAGAGATAGAATACTCAGCTTAATCATGATTTCTAAAAAATAATAGTTCTGCCTTTCAAGTATATCAGTGAAAACCCAAGTCGTTTACCGAAGTTGCTAAAAATATAAGTAAGTTTGAAAACAGTAATTTTCTCAAATTCTTTAAACAATAAATAAGATGTTTTATTTTCTTTCCAGATAGCCAGTGTAAAATGCATCACTATGTCCATATGCCAATAAGCGTGAGAAGTCATGAATAACGTGATACCGTACATCATGAGAAAGATACATCTCTATGCTTGTATGTCATTTGTGCATGTCAATGCAATGTATCTCAGAGGTGAACTAGTGTACTCACACTCTCAAAGTAATCAATCTCACTGTCGTGCTTTCAACTCATCATGCTCACACACTCAGTACTGTATATGGCCAATTCGGCCTAGGGAAGATCCATCCCGGAATATATACATCAACTGACCATCAGTCACTCAGTACTGAGTAGGGCCAATCCAGCGCGTGGGAAGATCCATCCCCATATATAAATGCTTCGGACAAGATCCATGTCCAGTGAAGATCCATCCCTCAATATTTATCAACCGAACTCACTGGGGGTGTGTGCAGACTCCGGAGGGGTTCCTTCAGCCCAAGTGATAAAAATCTGCACGGACAACTCACGTGATGCACGGACAATTCACGTGATGCACGGACAACTCACGTGCTATAGTATCAGTGTCTCAAAATCAGGCCCTTAGCCTAACTCAGTCATCAGCCTCTCTAGTCTCTCGGGCTCATAATGATATCAACTAGCCAAAAATGATGATATGATGTATCAATAAATAACAACAGAGACTGAGATATGATATGCAATGAATGAATATGAATGAGTATGACATTGCAATGTAAGCAAATAACTCAACAGCAGTAATGACCTCAGTGGGTCCCAACATAATAAGCATGTAGCCTAGATATGGTTTCTAAGATGAATCACAACTCGATAACTTTAGTACGTAGAGCTTTCATGATGTCAAATAAGTTCAGGTAACTACACAGTACCACAGAAGTAATGGAGTCACAGTTCACACGGTGCATGCCCATACGCCCGTCACCTAGCATGTGTGTCACCTCAACACAAAACACATAACACGTATAGTCATGGTTCATACCCTTAGCTCCAAGATTAGAAGAGTAACTTACCTCGAACAAGACGAATCCAATGTCGAGCAATCTAAACAATGCCCCAGAAATTCCATTCTGCACGTATCAACTTCTGAACGGCTCGAATCTAGTCACAATTAATTTGATTCGGTCAACACAAATTTTAGGTATTAATTCCATATCAAAATACTAATTCTTCAAACAAAAATCCGAAATTTCACTCAAAATCGCCAGTGGGGACCACGACTCAGAACCCAATAAAAGTTACAAAATATGAACTCCCCTTCAACCACGAGTCCAACCATACTAAATTTATCAAATTCCGACAACAACTCGACCTTAAAATCCCTAAATCTCATTTTCAAATCCCTAGGCCCAAATCCTCTAATTTCACCTCAAAAACACGTAATCTAGTCGAAATACTGAATGATAATCCAATATTATTGACTAAGAATGACCAAAAGTGACTTATCTCAAGTTTTTCCGTGAAATCCCTCTGCAACATTGCCCCAAACCGTGTGTTTGAACTCCAAAATGACAAAAATGTCGAACCCTTATGTTTTTGTAGCATGTTCAGTGTTCTTGCTTCTATGGGACATTTAACCGCATTTTTGGTTCGGCTTTGAGGAGAATCTACCGCTTTTGTGGTTTGCCAAGGCTCCACTCCCTCCCGCTTCTGCAATTGTGCTTCGCTTCTGCGGACTCGCTTTTGCGAGAAGCAGTCCGCTTCTGCGGTCAACGGCGCACCTGCGACTTTCCGTCCGCATCTGCGATCACGCCGGTGCAGAATTCTCCCTCACACCTGTGGTCACTTCCCACTCTCACTTTTTCGCTTTTGCGCTCCGAGGCTCGCTTCTGTGAGCTCGCACATGCAGTCCCTCATGCGCATGTGCGAAGACACCAGCAACAAAAACATTCCAGCATTTGTTTAAGTTCGAAATTGATCTATTAATCATCTGAAACTCACCCGAGGCCCCCAGGACATCAACCAAATATACCAACAATTCCTAAAACGTTATACAAAGTAAATCGAGGCCTCAAATCACATCAAACAATGCTAAAACCATGAATCATACCCCAATTCAAGCTTAATGAAATCTGAACTTTTCAACTTCTACATTCGATGCCGAAACATATCAAATCTTGTCTGATTGACCTCAAATATTGCACACAAATCATATACGACATAATGGACCTATTTAAATTTCCAGAATTGGTTTCCGACCCCGATATAAGAAACCAACTCCCCGGTCAAACTTCCAAACTTACATTTTCATTTTAGCCAATTCAAGCCTAATTTAACTATGGACTTCCAAATAAGTTTCCGGACATGCTCCTAAGACCAAAATCACAATACGGAGCTATTGGAATTATCAAAACTCTATTCCGGGGTCGTTTACACATAAGTCAACATCCGGTCAATCTTCTCAACTTAAGTTTTCATCTTAGAGACTAAGTGTCTCAATTAATTTCAAAACTTCACCGGACCCGAACCAATTACCCCGGCAAGTCATACAACAACTGTAAGGCATAAATTGAGCAGTAAATGGGGGAACGAGGCTGTAATACTCAAAATGACCTGCCGGGTCGTTACATTCTCCCCCAAGTGCGAACGTGCGAAGAGTTGTTTCCATGCCATCAAATCACTATTCCATCTTACCATGCACCTACCCGGGGGTGATCCCATGCCACCCTATTCCATATAGGCCTGATAATACAACATAATTGAAGATCATTATTTTAACTTTAGTCCGTAAATCTTAGAACCCAAATTTCCAACATCCAGAATTCTTTTCAAGACACGAATCTCACATCTACACACTGTATGAGTCTGAACAAGTTGTATCAAGCCATTACCATAACCCCAGATATATTCACATAACATACTACACATCTCGCATGCTCGCAATACCATTCTCGATCACAGTAACAACTCCAACTAACTCGGTACTAGTATTGAACCCCATATCAAGCAAAACCTCATTCTAAAACCTTCATACACTATTGATAATAAAAGAAACCCGCGAAATCTCATAACCTCTCATCAGATCAACAAGTCATGGAGCTCTTTCGCCCCAACCAAAACCATAATCACTTTCTAAGCTGACTTTCAATGTCATCCTCCCAAATATACTGTAATCAAACCTGATAGTACCCATTCTAGGTCCAATGACCATATATTATTAAACACAACTATCCCAAAGACACTCCACATCAATATAACACAAGCCACAACTGCGCAATTCGGGTAACCAAAAATGGAAAATTTCTCAAAGAAGAGAATCGTATTGCAAGTTCAACAAGCACCACCATAACTGCAATATTATAAGCTCATCATATATAGTAGAACCAAGACACACAAATCTAACAACGGTAACCAGCTCTTCAAGAGCTCACTTTGAGATCAACCGCATGGCATGGTCACAGGCCTCCAGTCCCAGCATATCATATAGGAGCAATTAAACAAGTACACATGTATATGATAATGAAATAAGATTCTCATGCTCCTGGATTGGTATAAATAATACGACATAGTGTAGGCATGTGCAAAGTCTGCTATCATAACTCAAATCGGCAAGTTAACGCAGAAATAGTAACTACCAAGTTTTCTCAGGGAATTAGCCTCTTTATAACTTCAAGTATAGCCCAGATAGTTCTCCACAAAGGTACGAATACGAGAAACGTTATAACGCTATGCTTAACAGTCAACTCTAGGCATATCACAACCTAAGCATTCTTTCGAGTATGAATACTTGCCCCGATGCCCACACATGGGCTCACACCTCACCTATATGCACACTCATAGCGTGTAGCTATCACAAATAATTAACGCAACTGGTGCCTCCATCGAGTTTAAATAAAATACTCACCTCAAAGAGGTCACAACCCTGAAACAATATGCTTCTGCGAACTCCCAGTTTCCAAATTCATAGGACACATGAATCATCAAACTGATCCTAATTCTAGCATTCGAATGACTAACACATCTTTCATACACGGTCATCCCACGAGCAATACTTCCATAATTCTTCCATGCCACATAGAAATAATTTAAATATTAGCAGTCTATCAATCATGTGAGTACTGCAATACCGATGAACATCCGTAAGTCAAAACACAATGCCTCTTCTGAAATGCGCACCCTTCTCTGAAATTACCGAGAAATTATAACATTCGTCTAAATACCTGAAACTGACCATTCTGTCCAAACTTCGTGACCTTCCCTTCAAGACTGAACTGCCATCTTGTACATGCAAATTTTAACCCCGCACAACACACCACCTCTATCATGCCAACATGTGAAAAGCACGAGAATCTCATTATCAACTCTGAGTCACCAACAAATTACATATCCGGTTAGTTAGAAACCTTTCTCTTGCTTCGTTCCAGGTGGAAATCACAATACACAACATGTCCCACCCCCCACACCGGTAGAAAAATATATGGTTCAAGCCATGATAGAAACCATCAAGAACTCTTCATAACCCATTTGTACATAACCGAGCTATTAGAGCTGAATCTCCTTATCTCTACCAAGCCACGCAGGTCACCACAACGTCTGTAGAGCCTCACCACATCATAATTACCCAAAAGAACCGAGCATACCATTACCATACTAGTCTAGCCTACTACCCAGTTGTCCTATTTTCTCCGAGTTTCTTCTAATTTACCCTCAAATTGATACTTCTCCTTGTCAGAATACTACGAACCTTACCCAAAGCTCACTACAAGACATCCTAACATAAAAGTCGCATCGCCCTAGGCCCAAAAGTTACTATAGTTTCTTAAGCACCCTCATAAGTACCACAACTAAAACGCCCACTTTGAAAATACCTTATGTGAATTTAAAATTGTTCTTTTACCTTTCTTATACTGAAATGTAGAAACCATTGTCATACCAAATTACTGCAAGTCCAGACACCATCCAATGTAAATAACTGATTCTAGCAATATACGAATCCGAAAAATTTTCAATTTCCACTTATACATTTTTGAATCCATTAGCACTTTCTCGAGAGTCACCCACTTTGCTCAAATATAAATTGCACCGCCCAAACGGGCTGAAAGACACGTGCCTCATTAGCACATCAACACTCAAAGAGGTAACCCTGCCTTAACACCACCGATCCAATTCATACTCCATGCGCACTACATCATTCACAAATAACAACTCACTCATCCCATGAGTTTCATATACTCCAATACAACCCGTATTTAGGAATTTCAGTACTCGAGTCATCCTCGATCTCAACCTCTGAAAGTCATACCTAATCCACAAGTATGCCTCAGACCAAAACTAAAATTTAATATATAACCATGAAATTAAGCCGTCTGTAGAAGGCTCCCCCACTTGGCTCAAAGCCATAGAACAAAATGTTTCATAACCCACAATACCCATACTCTATTACTGCCATAATACCGCAGTCAGTTTAACAAAAATTCTTCTCAATCTCATAGAAAGCCAACCATAAAAATACCTCAATAATCCACTAAGCTCGCATTCATTCTCTTGACACTCAAGTTAATTTTCTCAACCGGCTTCAAATTCAAATCCCAACACATATGCCTCGCTGGCAGAAAAGAAACTCTCCACTCACATTATAAGGAACACACCTACGTAGATTACTCCTCAAGGGGATAACCCACCTGCATAGCCTCAAATTGGTATCTTGTTTTACCTTTTCGCTGTCACAATTACTATGCAATCACTTAATCTTTCTGAGTCCAAACATGAGAATTTAATTTGTTCTAAAATTTAACAACGTGAAAGATCCTTCAAAACATTCATACTCAAGACTGTACGTCACATTAAAACGAAAATCAAGCACCCAATGGACCCTTCTTTACATTTCAAGGAAATACTTCTCATCATATTAAAATCGACTTAACACATCCCGCGGTCACATCATACTTATCACAAAGACATTCCATGGCTCATCGAGCCACAAATTCCACTCGTAGGGACATTACCAAACTTATAAGTTCAAAAGCACATTCTCACATAACCAAATCTCCATGCTCAAGCCACAGGAAAATCCGGCCTCATGTCCTCCAGAATGGCCCATCATCAGCACACAGAAATCACATCTTGCACCTCGTCCATGGAATATCAAGTCGTCGATGAACAACTGATACTGAGCGTTCACATGCGCATACGAATGCATGGAAGGAATTCATAGAGTTACGTTTAAAGCTGAATCAATGTCGCACGATAAGGAAAGAAATATGGAAAGTATATCCTAAATGTCCTGTAGCCTCTCGAAGATAGGTGTAGACGTCATCATACTGATCCACAAAACTCTACTAGACACTTACTCATGACTTGTAGAACCTATGAATCTAGACCTCTGATACCACCTTATCACGACCTAAAATCCAACTAGTGCTGCCTTTCAAGTATATCAGTGAAAACCCAAGTCGTTTACCGAAGTTGCCAAAAATATGTGTAAGTTTGAAAACATTAATTTTCCCAAAAATCCTTTCAACAATAAATAAGATGTTTCATTTTCTTTCCACATAGCCAGTGTAAAATGCATCACTATGTCCATATGCCAATAAATGTGAGAAGTCATGAATAACGTGATACCGTACATCATGAGGAAGATATATCTCTATGCTTGTATGTCATGTGTGCATGTCAATGCAATGTATCTCAGAGATGAACTCATGTACTCACACTCTCATATACTCAATCTCACTGTCTCACACTTTCAACTCATCATGCTCAATCACTCAGTACTCTATATGGCCAATCCGGCCTAGGGAAGATCCATCCCAGAATATATACATCAACTGACCATCAGTCACTTAGTACTGAGTAGGGCCAATCCAGTATGTGGGGAAGATCCATCCTCAGGTATAAATGCTTCAAACAAGATCCATGTCCAGTGAAGAACCATCCCTCAATATAAATCAACCACGCTCACTAGGGGTGTGTGCAGACTCCAGAAGGGCTTATTTAGCCCAAGCTCTAAAATTTCGCACGGACAACTCACGTGTCGCACAGATAACTCACGTGCTATAGTATCAATATCTCAAAATTAGGCCCTCAGCCTTACTCAGTCATCAACCTCAACGGTCTCTGGGCTCACAATGACATGAACTAGCCCAAAGTGATGATATGATGTATTAATAAATAACAATAGAGACTGAGATATGGTATGCAATAAATGAATATGACTGAGTATGATATTGCAATGTAAGCAAATAAGTCAACAACAATATTGACCTCAGTGGGTCCCAACGGAATAAGCATGTAGCCTAGACATGGTTTCTAACATGAATCATAACTCGATAACTTTAGTACGTAGAGAGTTCATGATTTCAGATAAGTTCTTGTAACTACACAGTACCCCAGAAGTAACGGAGTCACAGTTCACACGGTACACGCCCACACGCCCGTCACCTAGCATGTGCGTCACCTCATGTATAGTCAGGGTTCATACCCTCAGCTGTAAGATTAGAGGAGTTACTTACCTCGAACAAGACGAATCCAATGTCGAGCAAGCTAAAAAATGCCCCAGAAATTCCATTCTACGCGTATCAACTTCTAAACGGCTCGTATCTAGTAACAATTAATTTCATTCAGTCCACACAAATTATAGGAATTAATTCCATATCAAAATACTAATTCTTTCCACAAAAATCCGAAATTACACTCAAAATCTCCAGTGGGGCCCACGAATCGGAACCCGACAAAAATTACAAAATATACAACCACGAGTCCAGTCATACCAAATTTACCAAATTCTGACAACAACTCGACCTTAAAATCCCCAAATCTCATTTTCAAATCTCTAGGCCCAAATCCTCTAATTTCACCTCAAAAACACATAATCCAGTCGAAATAGTCAATAATAATCCAACATTATTGACTAACAATGATCACAAGTGACTTATCTCAAGTTTTCCCGTGAAATCCCTCTAAAACATCACCCCAAACCGTGTGTTTGAACTCAAAAATGACAAAAATGTCGGACCCTTCTGTTTTTGTAGCCTGTCCAGTGTTCTCGCTTCTGCGGGATATTTAACCGCATTTGCGGTTCTGCTTTTGCGGAGAATCTATCGCTTCTGCGATTTTCCAAGGCTCCACTTCCTCACGCTTCTGTGATTGTGCTTCCGCTTCTGTGATTGTGCTTCCGCTTTTGCGAGAAGCAATCCAGTTCTGCGGTTACCAGCGCACCTGCGACTTCCCGTCCGCATCTGCGATCACGCAGGTGCGGAATTCTCCGTCACACCTACGGCCACTGCCCACTCTCCATTTTCCACTTCTATGCTCCGAGGCTTGCTTCTGCCGGCTCGCACCTGCGGTCCCTCATGCGCAGGTGCGAAGACACCAGCAACAGAAAAATTCCAGCATTTCCTTAGGTCCGAATTTGATCCGTTAATCATCCTAAACTCATCCGAGGCCCCCGGGACCTCAATCAAATATACCAACAGGTCCTAAAACGTTATACGAACTTAGTCGAGGCCTCAAATCACATCATACAATGCAAAAAACACGAATCATACCCCAATTCAAGCTTAATGAACTTTGAACTTTTCAACTTCTACATTCGATGCCGAAACCTATCAAATCATATCTGATTGACCTCAAATTTTGCACACAAGTCATATATGACATAACAAACCTATTCAAATTTCCAGAATCTGATTCCAACCCCGATATAAAAAAGTCAACTCTCCGGTCAAACTTCCAAACTTACATTTCCATTTTAGCCAATTCAAGTCTAATTTAACTACGGACTTCCAATAATTTTCCGGACATGCTCCTAAGTCTAAAATAGCCATACAGAGCTATTGGAATCATCAAAACTCTATTCTGGGGTCGTTTACACGTAAGTCAACATCCGATTAATATTTTCAACTTAAGTTTTCATCTTGGAGACTAAGTCTCTCAATTCATTTCAAAACCTCACCGGACCCGAACCAATTACCCCAGCAAGTCATACAACAAATTTAAAGCATAAATTGAGCAGTAAATGGGGGAGCGGGGCTGTAATACTCAAAATGACCGGCCGGGACATTACAAACATGTTGTTATTTTACAAATACAGAACACAAATTCAACTCCAAGAATGATGAAATTCATATTTTACTTTTACAAACTTACACGACATATTGTGTTAACTGCATACAAAACATACTTTACTTTTACAAAACACAAATCAAAACTTCAGCTCCTAGAATGCTGAAGTTCATCAAAAACAGAACAAAATCTGCAAACAAAACATGTTGCAGTTTTACAAACACAGAACAAGAACTTCATCTCAAAAAATAATGCTGAATTTCAGCAAAATACAGAACAAAAATATCACATAAAACATCATATAATTAAGCAAAAAATAGTATGAAAAATTTCAGATTAAACACAAAAAAAACAATTTACACGACATATTGTGTTAACTAATTCATCATCAAACGTTGTTGTAGAACGTTTAGAACGACTCTGGGTATGGGGTGATTCTCCAATTGCATGAGTTCAATTGGTGTCTTTTGATCAAATCCGACTACGTGGTAATTCACCAAATAAAGGAAGCGGATCCAGTACCTTCGAACGACTGCGATTGCATGGTAATTGTCCAATTAAAGGCATTGAATTCAATTCCTCTTCAGTAGAAATTATCTCCAATACCCTAAATGTCTGATATTTCTGTTTAATACAAAAAAGTATATTAGAAAAAATAAAATAAAACTGATACATCAACATATTAGCAAAA
Organism: Nicotiana otophora; assembly: GCA_000715115.1. Classification (NCBI taxonomy): domain Eukaryota; kingdom Viridiplantae; phylum Streptophyta; class Magnoliopsida; order Solanales; family Solanaceae; genus Nicotiana; species Nicotiana otophora. The sequence goes on along the minus strand of AWOL01S0041481.1, from coordinate 11,842 downwards.
CTACAGAAAAAAAAAATAAAGAACATTAACTTAACCATGATTACTGAAGTAATCCGCATAAAGTTCTTTAAATTTAGGCTCTCCCAAAGATAGATAACATAACATCCTGGGAACTCGAGGGACATTAAGGTAGTCGTCATCTTTTAAATACTTGTCCTGAATATCTGGGAAGCGCTCATAGAACCAAACACATAATGGATATGGAAATCCGCCTACAGTATACTCAGTTGCACTGGTTTAGTCCTTGTTGTCCAAAGAATATTTCATTGATGTAATAAGCTTCTCATGAGACGCATTACCCCAAGGATAATTTAGACAAGCCTCGTCGTCATCAACAATAACTGCATACTCCTCCAACACTGTTTGATTCATGCTTTCTTTCGAACAAAATTGACTCCATAATAAGAATTTCCATACGCTTCATGGCATCTTCATCACTCTCACATACGTGTTTGAAATTCACATCATCCTTTTTAATTTGATTCCGTATCATATTCTCTCGAATGTCCTTCAAAGTCACACCCTTAGACTTTCCAAAATAGCGCCTCAGAATCTTACTTTTTCATTTAACTAGTTTTTAAACATTATGTGTTGTTATCCTCAAACCGCACATAATGTGAATGTCTTCAAGGTTGAATGACACATCACGGCCAAATATCTTGAAACTAATAGAATCTTGATCATTGGTGAATATGTGAGAAAGAATCAAACAAGGAACCAACTTCATGCTGCAATAATAATTCTCCATAGCCATGATATACCGAAATGTACCATTATTCAGCTTCACTTATTGTGCAGGAGTCAAGAAAGATGCAATTAAACCCTTCAAATCGTGGTTCCCCTTCCAGTAATCAAAATAGTAAACCTGTTGATACCTAATTTTGTCCTCATACTTTTTCAAAATATATATATATACTTTCAAAATAGCATTTTTTGCATCATTATTTAGTTTACAAATCTATACAAGCATTTTCTATAATTTTCCATAAATTTTATAGCTTTTAGATTAATTTTCTTGCATTTAAATTATATAAATATTTAGTAATTATTCCTTTAAATTATTCTTGTGATGATCTAACCATCTAAAATTATTATTTGCATCCATAATACATGTTTCAAATATTTTTATTTTATTTTTATATAATTATATTGGTATTCTTAGGTTATTTGCACAATCTTGCAATGATAGCCTATATTTCGCATTTGTATTGCATTTGCCATTTTATTCAAGGTCAAAATGATATTTTTACATTTTTTATAATCTCCGACCATTCTTTAAGTATTAATTTGCATAAATAGTATCTCTTATTTCAAAGCAGGCCCAATGATTGAGTTATTTTTCGGACTAGATAGACACAACTCCTTGGCCCAATCCTCAAGCCCAACCCCAAGCAACCCTGCCCAGTCCAAAATCTGACCCAGCTCATTTTTAATCTCAATCGTTGATCAAAAGCAATCAATGGCCCACAACACCTCACTCTCTTTCCTTATACCCCCAAAACCTAACCCTAACCCCATTTCCTAAAGATAGCCGCCTCTATTCCCTCTGTCACTCATCTCCTCTTCACTAAACCCTAGCCGCATCCCCTTAATCCCTCTCCTAATCCCACTGATAATGGGATTTGACTACTATTCTCTTGCCATATTTGAAACCTTTTGGTGCTGGTTGTCCGTTTATGGTGTTACCTAGGTGCTTGCCTAAACATGGCAAGCAATACCTTCTGAAATCGAACCAATGTGGTTCGAATCTTTGATTTTGAGCATTATTGTGTCTACATACGTTCAATACCAGATTATGTGAGTCCGATATCATTTAGATCTCTGTTGATTTACACTTTCCCTAAAACATTAGGGTTTACCCGATTTCTCTCCTAAATTGATTTTGAACTGATTTTGCATGATTTCTTTCCTTATTTGTTATTCGATTTACTTTGTTTCCTTGTGTGTTCGTCCAATGTTTACTGCTATATAAACCCCTCCTCATTCCCCTTTGAGACAGATTTTTGAATCGACATATTATTCACTAAAATTGGGGGCTTTTGCTATTCTCTATATTCTGTCTTGGACGGATGAAAGCCAAGGCCACTAAGACCTTGTTACTCAACCTCCTCTTGGTGCGAGCATTGCCCGGAGTTCTTTTGAAGCTCTTGGAAACTTTGACGCATTGAGATTCTGGATTCTTGTGAAATTTTGATTCTTTACTGTTATTCGTTTAACTGGTGAGTTACTGTATTTTGCAATTTCAATCCTTATACATCTGAAATTCACATAGGTTTTCTCTTTTGAGGTTCATTGCTTAATGTGTTTTCTGGGTTATTCTTGTTTGCTATACTTCAGTTTTAGGTCTCTTTAACCCTTTAACTTCATAATGTTGCTAGTTGAAACGTGCCTAAGCCTGATTCAAGTAATTTAGATTCTTCTAAGTCAATATGTTTTGAACCACTACTGTGTGTGACCTTTGCCTTAGTTAGCATCTTTTTAGTGTTTAGTTCTGCTAAAAATGCCAATTATGTTATTCGAACATGCTTCGTCTGCATAATTTGTACTCTCTTTAGTTTAACTAGTCGATTGTGTTCAAAAACTGAGTGTTTGCATTTGCTATATGGCACGAGTTTCTCTTCCTATTTCTATTCTGAATTTGTGTAATGGTATCTTGCCTATGTAGCATATTTTAATCCTGTATCAAGAGCTTTTTTCTGTATCAACCATGACCAGTTCTTTGTTGATATGCCATTTAGCATGTTTTTGCCTCCCTTGATTCACCAGTAATTGTCATAACCTGCTTCCCTATTATGTTTAAATTAACACGACTATTTTGTAACACTAGGACCTATACTTAGCATAATTTGGACCTTTTAGGTTTTCACTTATTTGGTATTATGAATCTGTGTATGATAATTTTTGCCAATCTTGCAAATTTGTTCTTTCCTTAACTCTTCTAATATGTGACTGCCTATGTGCTAAGTGATGAACTTGTTTCTAAATCTTTACTATGTTTGTTCTTATCCTGTGACCTGTTCGATTATCTGCTCTATATGCTCAACTTGACTATGTCTGCGTCCCTTAATTCTTGTCTCTAAACCTTGGTTCACTCTCCTTCACTTCTCACTTGTGCTCTCTTAACTTCTTATTCTTAGCCGGCTGAAAGCCAAGGCTAACAAGGCTTTTACTGCTGACCTCCTTAGTTTGAGCACTGCTCGGGGTCCTTTTGAGGCCCTTGTGAACTCACACACTAGGATTTGGGTCCCTAATCATTTCTTCTAATACTGGAACCTGAATTATCCTAGTTCCTTCTTTTTATTGTCCCATGAACATATAAGCTGGTTGGTTTAAGTAATTCAATGGTTGGAAATATGATTGTGTGATTTGGCTTCGAGCTCTTCTATGGATTTTGGGTTGTGTTGATGAACATGGCTCTTTGTTGAAAGTCTGGGTATGCTGCTGAAGGTCCAGACAGTGCTGGGTATTTCATTCGGGCCTGCTGTGGGCCTATTATCATTATTTGTATAACATTTTGTATCTTACTCATTATTGGGCCTGTAATAACTTTTGTATAAACGATTGGGGTGTTAGTAAAAATGGGGAAGGGATAGATTCTTAATATTTGTGTAAAAAGGGGTAGACAACATGCTTACAGGACTCATTGATTCACTTGCTATATGTTCCGTTCAATTTATATGTGCATTGTCGAAACCATGTCATTAGGATAAACATACACACACACACATTGTCTGTTGGCAAACATGAATTCAAATGTTGCAATTATTCTTACTGCTACGTGTTACTAGAAAACCTGCCTATAGGAACAAATATCAATGAACTTTCTTTCAATTCATTTCAACATATTCATTAGAAATCATGCCTATAGGATTTGGATCACCTCATTTGCTATTATCTCGTACTGTTCACTAGAAACCATGCCTATAGGATTTTAATCATCTCATTCATTACTGCATCGCACTGTTCACCTAGAAAACATGTATATAGGGTTGAGTGTAATGATAAAATCAGCTCCAAGTGCTAAATATTAGAGATCCTGTCTATGGGACAATACTGTTTCACTTAATAAGAGTCAATGTTGCACCTCTCAATATGGTTTATTATGCACTTTTGGGATCTTCCCAATGGCCATTTCATTATTCCTTACTGCACGAGTCACCTAGACACAACAGGCTTAATAACTGGAAAACTGCAACTTCATTAATCAGCATGCAAATCGTATAATCTTGTCTATGAGCAACGCTTGGCCTCTGAAACTGTTTGCAAGCCCTGATGCCTTGTCACGTAGACATCAAGTCTATAGGGATTTAAGTTTCTTAATTCTAAATTGCTTGACATGAAGTTTGTCTTACGTGCATTTGTTGCTCAAGTATGGAGGCAAACTTGAACCTTAACCGCCTATACGTGAAGTCCAATGTGTTTTTGTATGTCGCCTAGTTTTGACATTTCTGAGAAACATAAGTAAGGTCTAGAACCATCCAAATAGAGGTCTAATACCTCCTGGACCATAGGAATGGGACGGGTAGTGCACGCATAGGGCACGACTTAGAATTGAATTAGAGCGCTTTAGGTAAACAACTTTAACATAGTAATCAGGTAGCAGGAGATGATAGTCTGTGCCCGCTGAATAATATGAGTAACTCCCTACCCCAAGGGAGTTGCAAAATATTATTTATGTTGTACGGGGTGATCCTTTAGGCTAAAAAACTTAGGATCCCCCCACCCCCCACCCCTTCCTTTCTATGTTTGCTATTAGAATTGGAATAGTTGTATCTCTATATTCGTATTAAGATTTTTGTAATAAAATTCTTTGACCTTTATATTTTCTTTGCTTATTTGATCACTTAGCCTAATCCACATAATTTTAAGTTCAGCCGGGACTCACATTTGTGGACCTCGAAGAGTGCCTAACACCTTCTCTTTGAGGTAATTTGAGCCCTTACCCGATCTTTGGTGACGCTGACTAGTCAAATAGAGTTATCTGCAAAATAGGTGCCCTAACGCACCTTAAAAATCATTATGTGGCGACTCTTCTTTAAACACTCTATCCCCCACTCAAAAAAAAAGAGTTGTCATACATCGAGGCCCGCTTTCACGAGAAAATGGGGCACGACAAAACTAATCTCCAAACTCATAATATCTCTCCCCTAGTTTTATAGATAGAGCAACAGGGACTGAAGGAGCTTTATGTATTCTAGGTGCTTTAGGAACTTTAGGTGCTTTGGATTTCCCAGACGCCATCTGTTCAAAAAATATTACAGGTAGGAAAAATAACTTCAGAACATTATCAAAATAATCATTAACATCAGAACAATTTGGCTCAAGTTATATTTTAAATTTCTAACTTCAGAGAAATACAGAATAAATCTTCAGCTCTAAGAATATTGTTGTTCAGCAAATACAGAACAAAACTTTAGCTATAAGAATACTGAAGTTCAACAATTACAGATCAAAAACTGCAGCCAAAACATGTTGTAGTTTTACAAATACAGAACACAACTTCAACTCCAATAATGCTGAAGTTCATAAAAACAAAACAAAAACTGCAGATAAAACATATTTTACTTTTACAAAACACAAAATAAAACTTCAGCTCATAGAATTAAGTTATCCTTGAAGTATTATAAACTTAAGACTTTAATAGCATCATCTATTTGAGTCTCAAAAATTGTAAAAATTTCAGCGTCTCCAACTATCACTGAAGAACATATAGAATTTTCATCAAAAACACAAACACAGTTTCAAAAAACCTAAAAACACTAATCGTAAAAGTAAGACCTACAAAACTAATGTACTGATCAAAGTAAAACCTATTAAATTATTGTAGCATAAATAACAAAAGAAAAACGATTCAACCAAGATTACTATCAACAAAAAATCCAAAAATTAAATCATAAAACTAATCCTAAATTAAAACCCCATACATTGTTAATGCAATGTACAAAATCAACCATTAAAATCGTACCTGTGATTATACTTAATATTGTTGGGGAAGAAATAGTTGCAAAATCAAGTAGAATGCAATGCCGAAAACCATTTGATTTTAGAGAAGAACAAATCAAAATCGCGAAGAAGGAGAGAGAGACATAGACAAGAGACAATAGGCCGTATATTTGGAGAGAAAGTAGTTTTTTATTAAAGAATGGCAAAATCATCTTTTTAAAATACTTTTAACATAAAAGAGGGTACAGATTTAAACAGAAAAACAAAACGGGTACAAGTTAAAAAGGGGAGACAATATAGAGCGCCCCATGCAATTTTTATTATATTCTATTAGATCTTGATTATAACTTTTTAGCTAAAAGACAGAAATATTTAACAATAAAATAAAAGAAAGTGGAGATGAAGCAGCTTAAAAGGCCTGTTAAGAATTGCAAACTTGAATATATCTGGTAGGTCAATGTATGAGAGTACAAGATCAATACAATTCTATTGTATATCATTAAGCTTGTGCTTTAATGACAAAAAACTCAACCCATCAGATGGGTTAATGGAAGATGCATTAGCACCCATTTGGGGAAAAAAGGATACAAGAAATGTTCATCTTCGTAGTTCGTACTCTTGTAAGGTGCCTCTTCGATTTTTCATCCAAACTCTTCAAATTTATATGATCTTCTCTCACAAATCAATCACTGCTCTTCTCTGTGGGACCTATTTCTAATAAATAAATAAAAAAGTAAAAAGAAAGAAATAATATAATTGGAGGAAATGCGTAGCAATTGTGGGCATCAACACAATTGCAAAACCAATTTACAAAATTGGTTTTATAGATGGTTTTTGCGAGTTGACAAAACTAGTTCTGGACAAAGGCAACTTATAGATCAAATTGCAATGGAATAAAATAATCTGATTGGTTTAATGTTTGGTGAGAACTTCTTTAAATAGGAGCTTTGTTTGTTCAGTTCAAGTACACCAAAGTCGAGAGAAGGAATAGACGGTGAGAGTAATTCACACACTATTTTCTGTAGTCTGTGAAAAATAGAGTGGAAGTAATATTGTAATGAGGTATTTAAAATAAAGAGTGTTATTATTTTTGAAGTTGTAGTAGTCTCTTGACATTATCAAGTTATAATATTATAGTGATATTATATTGCTCCGTTTGGGCATTGTATTTTTTCCCGTTAAAAGATTTGGTGTCATTATTATTCTCTTCTGTTATAATTATTATCGTGGAGATTATTCCTGAGCGGGATAATATTTTCCCATCAACGTGGTATCAAAGCCATGTTGAATAATTATTTGCTGTCTTTTCAGCATCTCCGTCTCACAAAAGATAATTATGAGAAACGATGTCTATGTATAAAAGCCATTCTTGGCTCTTAGTATGTGTGGGAAATCATAGACAGAGGATATTTAAAACCCGATAATGAGGAAGCTCTGCCTCAAAATAAAAAATATGCTTTGGTAAAGACAAGGAAGAAGGATCAACTAGCCCTCACGCTCATCCACCAATGCCTGGATGATGTCATGTTTGAGAAGGTGGCCGACGCTACTACCTCAAAGGAAGCTTGGGAGATTTTACAAAATTCTCTCTAAGGAATTGGTAAAGTGAGAAAGGTAAAACTTCAAACTCTAAGGGCCGATTTTGAACTTTTAAAAATGAAAGAATCTGAATGCATTTCAGATTATTGTTCAAAAGTGAAGGTTGTTGTAAATCAATTGAGAAGATACAGGGAGGACGTAGGAGATGTTTGTGTGGTAGAAAAGATCTTTCGCACATTAACACCTAAATTTAATTTTGTGGTGTGTGATATTGAGGAGTCTAAAGATTTAGACTCTATGACGGTGGAATAATTGGAGGGTTCTTTACAGGCCCATGAAGAAAAGATCAAGAGGAGACAAGAAGTGCCACTGGAACAGCTTCTTAAAACTGAGGCATCCTTTAAGGATTATGGAGGTGAAAAAAGCTATCGAGGGAATGGACAAGGATGAGGTTGTTACAGTCATGGAAGAGGAAGAAGTAATGGTAACAACTTCAATAATGAAGTTAAAATCCACCAAATATTCAGAGGTTGTGGTCGTGGACAAAGAGGAGGAAGAGGACATGGCTACTATAAAGAAAATAATGGACAAAGGTATGACAAATAAAATATTGAGTGTTATAATTGTCATACATTTTTCCATTACTCTTGGAAATGTCGTTGCAATGTTGAAGAGAAAGCTAAACCTTATTGACGACAAGAAAGAAGAAGATCAGTCAACATTGTTGTTGCCCCTTAAGGAAGAAGATATGGATGATTGCAGCTCGTGATATTTGGACAATGGAGCAAGCAATCATATGTGCGGATGCAAAGAGACGTTTGTGGAGATCAATAAAATGGTGAGAGGTAACGTGTCCTTTGGAGATATCCCAAAGATGCAAATCGAAGGGATAGGTACGATTCTAATCTTATGTAAAAATGGTGGCCACAAGTTAATTCAAGATGTTTATTTTGTGCCAAAATTAAAAAGTAATATTTTGAGTCTGGGCCAACTTCTTGAAAAGGGATATGACATCCACATGAAAAATATGCATCTTTGGCTTAGGGATTCAAGTGGAATTCTAATTTCTAAAATGCATATGGCAAAGAATAGATTATTTTCTCCGTATCTTAAGACAATTAATGCAAAGTGTCTGAAGTCTAATGTGCAAGATGAATCATGGTATTGGCACATGCGATTTGGGCACTTGAATTTTGAAGCACTGAAATTAATGGGAGAAAGAACATGGTGCATGGGATACAATCAATCAACCATTCCAACTAGCTGTGTGACACTTGTCTTCTTGGAAAACATACAAGGAAAATTTTCTGAAGGAGTCCATGTCAAGAGCAACCAAGTCACTCCAACTTGTTCACACTGATGTATATGGGCTAATCAATCCACCTTTCTTTGGTAAATATAAATATTTTCTGCTCTTTATTGATGACTTTAGTAGAAAGACTTTGATTTATTTCTTAAATAAAAATTTTAGGCTCGAGAGGGAGCAACTTAAAATGTAAATACTTTCTGCATTTGCTGCATGTAAAAATTTCAAAGCACTTCAGATGGGGAGGAACTTAGGCTCGAGAGGTACAAGAAGAACCACCCTCCTACTTTTAGCGGTTTGGCTTCAGAGGATGCACAGGGTTTTCTTGAGAAGTGCCATTGTATCCTCCGTACTATGGATATTGTGGAGTCGAGTGGGGTTACTTTCACTACTTTTCAGCTTAAGGAGTGGTTTATCAGTGGTGGCGAGTGTATGAGTTGGGTAGCCCAGTCGAGGCAACTTCACTCACCTGGGCTATGTTCTCAGAGATGTTCATGAGGGAGTTTGTTCCCCAGATCCTTCGTGATGCATGGCGCGCAGAGTTTGAGCAGTTGTACCAAGGTACTATGACCGTATCAGAGTATGCTATCAGGTTCAACGAGTTGTCCCGACATGCACTAGCTGTAGTCTCCACAGTCAGAGAGCAAGTCCGTTGATTTATCGAGGGGCTCAACCACAATATTAAATTAAGCATGGCTCGGGAATTGGAGATTGACATCCCATACCAGTAGGTAGTAGAGATCGCTAGAAGATTAGAGGGTATCTGGGACCGGAAGAGAGAGGAAAGGGAGGCCAAGAGGCCTTGATATTCTGGCACATATAGTAGTGCCCGTTCCCCAATTGCAACCCGTCATGGTAGAGGCCATGTGAGCCGTCATGTTCATTCAGCACTTCCAGGGGTATTTCGGCTACTCCCAGGCCTCAGGTTGCCCATTATGCACCACCACTCTCTAGTGCACCTCCTACGCAGGGTGCTTTCAACGGTCTGTCCCGCCGACTAGGCCCGAGCCAATTCCAGCAGCCACGTCCTCTGAGAGATTATTTTGAGTGAGGTGACACTCGTCATATGGCGAGGGACTACCCAAACTCTGAGGGGTGCACCTCTACAGACTACTCAAGCCACACGTATTCCACAGGTCCCTCAGGCTTCTCCGGCCTCGGTTACCACACCAGTTACCACTCCACCTACGCAGCCAGCTAGAGGTGGAGGTCGGGCAAGTAGAGGTTGCTCTATAGGGGGAGGCCAGGCCAGATATTATGCTCTTCCTACTAGGACGTAGGCGGTTGCATCTGACTCAGTTATCACGGGTATTGTTCTAGTTTGTCATTAAGATACATCAGTCTTATTAGATCCAAGCTCCACTTATTCCTATGTATCATCTTACTTTGCTCCATATTTGGGTATATCCCGTGATTCCTTGAGTTCTCCTGTCTATGTTTCCACGCTAATGAGAGATTCCATTGTTGTTGACCGTGTGTATCGGTTTTGTTTTTTGTTGTTCTTGGTGGGTTTGAGACGAGAGCCGGTCTTTTGTTGCTCAATAGGGTAGATTTTGATATTATTTTGGGAATGGACTAGTTGTCATCCTATCATGTTATTCTTGATTGTCATGCCAAGACGATGACATTGGCTGTGCCAGGTTTGCCTCGGTTGGAGTAGAGGGTACCTTAGATTATGTTCCTAGCAGGGTGGTGTCTTTCCTTAAGGCACAACAGATGGTTGGGAAGGGGTTTGAGGCATATCTAGCCTTTGTGAGAGATGTTAGTATTGATACTCCTACCATTAAGTCAGTTCATGTAGTGAGAGGTTATCGAGATGTATTTTCGGTAGATCTTCTGGGCATGCCACCCGACAGGGATATCAATTTTGGTATTGATTTATTACCGGGCACTCAGCCTATTTCTATTCCACCATATCGTATGGCCCCAGCAGAGTTGAAGGAGTTAAAGGAGCAGTTGTAAGAGTTGCTTGAGAATGGCTTCATTTGGCCTAGTGTGTCACCTTGGAGTGCCCCGGTCTTGTTTGTAAAGAAGAAGGATGGATCTATACGCATGCGTATTGATTATCGACAATTGAACATGGTTATAGTGAAGAATAGGTATCCATTGCAATGCATTGATGATCTATTTGATCAGCTAGAGGGTGCCAGAGTGTTCTCAAAGATTAATTTGCGGTCAGGTTATCATCAGTTAAAGATTCAAGAGCCGAATATTCCGAACACTGCCTTTAAGACTCGGTATGCTCATTACGAGTTCCTTGAGATGTTATTTGGGCTGACCAGCACCCCAACAACATTCATGCGCTTGACAAATAGTGTATTCCTGCCCTATCTTGACTCATGCACTATTGTGTTTATTGACGTCATCTTGGTATACTCTCAAATTCGGGAGGATCATGAGCAACACCTGAGGACCGTGCTTCTGACCTTGTGAGAAAAGAAGTTGTATGCTAAATTTTCAAAGTGTGAGTTCTGGCTTGATTCGGTGACATTTTTGGGCCATGTAGTATCGAGCGAGGGGATCAAGGTAGATCCTAAGAACATTGAAGCAGTGCAGAGTTGGCCCAGGCCATCTTCAGCTACTGAGATCCAGAGTTTTCTTGGTTTGGCAGGGTATTACTATCGATTCGTAGAGGGTTTCTCATATATTGCTGCACCTATGACCAGATTAACCTAGAAGGGTGTTTCGTTCAAGTGGACCGAGGAGTGTGAGGAGAGCTTTCAAAAACTTAAGACTACTTTGACTAAATCCCTAGTATTGGTATTGCCTACGGGTTCGGGGTCTTACACTGTGTACTGTGATGCATAAAATGTTGGCCTCAATGCGGTGTTGATGCAAAACGATAAGGTGATTGCCTACGCATCTAGACAACTGAAGGTACATGAGAAGAATTATCCTGTCCTCGGCCTTGATTTAGCAGCTATTGTTCATGCCTTGAAGATTTTGTGGCACTATTTGTACGGTGTCCCTTGTGAGGTCTATACCGACCATCGGTGTTACACCCTATATTTTCGTACGTAAAAATGCATCGTAAGCAAACTAATCATGTTACCT
>AWOL01S0041480.1:3456-36190 GCA_000715115.1 Nicotiana otophora | reverse complement strand
TATCTGGGCCAAAGTCTCCTGAAGGCCTGGAATCTCAATGGGCACAGCTGGTGCTTGAGCTGATCCTGTCGGCTCAACTATATCTGGAATCTGCTCCTAAGCTGGATCAACGAGTGGCACTACAGATGCTGGTCCAACTGTGGTACGAGCTACACCTCGACCTCTACCTCAGCCTTGGCTTCTACCACGGCCCTAGCCTCTCGCGGCCCTAACTGGTGGCACTGGTGGCTGACCGTCTAATCTGGTAGTACGTGTCCTCACCATATGTGAGAGAATAGAATAACATAAATTTAGTTTCCAGAATCAAAACATTCGCAAGATAGAATACAAGTAAAATTTTCCTAAGGGTTCTGCAGCCTCTCAAAGATAAGTACAGATGTCTCTGTACCAATCCGCNTATGACAAACATCTCTTTCCAACCATATATTGGGCCTTCAAATAATAAATAACTTTGCTAGGAATAAAATCTAGAGAACCTCTCCATTCAACCTTTGGCAACCCCGACATCGTCAACATCACGATTTTAGCATGACAGTCCAGAATAGCATGACATGGAGACAACCAATCTATACCCAGGATTACATCGAAATCAACCATACCGAGTAATAAGAGATCAACTCTAGTCTCCAGTTCCCCAATAGTTACCACACACGACCGATACACAAGATCCATAGTAATAATATTGCCCACCGGTGTAGATACAAAAATAGATAAAACTAAGGACTCACATGGCATATCCAGATAATGAGAAAAATATGATGATATATATGAATAAGTGGAACCAGGGTCAAATAATATAGAAGCCTCCCCGTGGCACCCTTAAACAATACCTGTGATCACTGCGTCTAAGGCAACAAGATCTGGCCTGGCTGGAAAAGCATCGAATCGAGCCTGCCCGCCACCTGGTCGGCCTCCCCCTCTTGGGTAACCCCTAGCTTCCTGACCCCCACCCCGAGCTAGCTGGGCAGGTGGTGTAACTACTGGTGCTGGTGTCGTCGGTCGAGAACTCTGCTGTGTAGCCCCACTCAACAGTCTAGGACAATCTCTCTTGAATGACCCAATTCTCCGCACTCGAAACAACCCCTCCTCTAACGGAACTGTTGCTCCTGATTACTTGAAGAATTACTTGTAGAAGCCTGAGTAGACGAGGCATGATGAGAACTCTGTGCTGGTAGTGCACTGAATGAAGACTGACCTGAGTGAGCACTGTAAGAACCGTGGCTAGCTGATGTACCACGATGAGCTGGACTACCCGCTTGGGCATGTTTGCAAGAATGGCCCCTACCGCGGTAAACCTGACCCCCTGAAGGAACACCGCTGAAATCGCCAGAACCATGAGGCCTCTTAGCCTCCCTCTAAACCCACTCCTAGTTGCGAACCATCTCAATCTGACNCCTATGTAACCTAGGCTCTGATACCAACTTGTCACGACCCAAAATCCCAACCTGTCGTGATGGTACCTATCTCGATACTAGGCAATCCGATAATCTCGATAAACCATAATTTCCCTTAAGTTTGAAAATATAATAATTTAATACAATACACAATTCCACAAATACTGATACGAACACTCCTCAAAACCTAGTGTCACTGAGTACATGAGCATCTAATATGAATACAAGTTTGGAAATTACGATCTATAATAGTCTGAGACCAAATACAGTAAACAAGGAGATAGATAAGGAGAGATAAGGTCTATGGAACACGGCAGCTACCTTAAAATCTCCTGAAAATCAACTGCGGGAGATGATCAACACCCGCTATATCCAGGAATACCTGAATCTGCACACGAAGTGCAGGGTGCAGTATGAGTTCAACTAACTCAGCAAGTAATAATAATAACTAAGGAACTGAAGATAATGACGAACTATACAGTTATAGTTCACTTTCAGTAATTCCAGCAAAGAATAGACATGCTTTCAAATCCAGTAGTTTAATTCAAATCAATTTTATACAGTTCAAGTTCATGTAATCCGGATATAAAATCTTTCATAGATTTCACAATAATAACAGATAGCAACCAAGTGCAACAACAAATGCAAAGCAAGTACAACCTCTCAGGCAACAATCACTCAACTCATCACTCGGCTCTCAGCCCTCAGCACTCACACTCAATGGGTACCCGCACTCACTGAGAATGTACAGACTCTGGAGGGGCTCCTACAGCCCAAGCGCCATAATCTGCATGGATAACTCACGTGCTGCACAGACAACTCACGTGCTATAATATCCTGCACGGATAACTCACGTGCCATAATATCCTTACCGCACTAACAGGCCCTCGGCCTTACTCAGTCCTCCACCTCTCATAAATCACAAAGATCAGCCCAAACAAAGATAACATAGTGCATCAACAAATATCAAGAAAGACTAAGGTATGATACGCAAGTAAAATCATGACTGAGCACAAAATAGCAATTAGCAAATAATTCAACACTTAAGTGACCTCTATGGGTCCCAACAGTACTATCACATAACCTAAGCATGATTTCTAAGATGATTTACAGTCAAATTGCTTCAACACATAGAGAGCATATATCTAACAACAAGTTATTCAACTTTACAGTTTCATGAGATGGACCAAGTCACAATCCCCTTGGTGCACGCCCACACGCCTGTCACCTAGCATGTGCGTCACCTCCAAAATAATCACATGACATAAAATTCGGGGTTTTATACCCTCAGGACCAGATTTAAAACTGTTACTTACCTCAAGCCGTGAAATTCTTATTCTGCAATGTCCTTTCGTCGTGAATTGGCCTACCAACGCCTCGAATCTAGCCATAAATAATTCGTTTCAGTCAATAAAATTCATTGAAATTAATTCCATAAGAAAATGCTAATTTTTCATAAAAATTCGAATTTTAGCTCAAACATCTCCCGTGGGGTCCATGTCTCAGAACCCAACCAAAGTTACAAAATCCGAAAGCCCATTCAACCACGAGTCTACCCATACCAATTTTACCAAAATCCGATCTCAACTCGACCCTCAAATCTACAAATCTTATTTCTAAATTTCTATGTTCCAATCTCCAATTTACACCTCAAAATCATGTAATCTAGTCGGATTATTCGATGATAATTCAATATTATGGAGTAGAAATGATCACAAAGGACTTACCTCAACTTTTCCTTGAAAATCTATCAAAATCGCCTCTCCTCAAATCACCTCAAACAACGCTAAAATCATGAATTACACCCCAATTCAAGCCTATTGAACTTTGAAATTTCTAATTTCTACAAATGACTCCGGAACCTGTCAAATCACGTCCGATTGATCTCAAATTTTGAACACAAGTCATAAATAACATAACAGAGGTATTCAAATTTTCATAATCGGATTCCGACCCCGATATCAAAAAGTCAACCCACGGCCAAACTTCCCAAAAATTCAACTTTCGGCATTTCAAGCCTAATTCTACTACGAACCTCCAAATAATTTTTCGGACATGTTCCTGAGTCCAAAATCACCATACGGAGCTATTGGAATTATCAAAATTCAAATCCTAGGTCGTTTACACATAGGTCCATATCTGGTACATATTTCTAACTTAAATATTTTAATTATGAGACTAAGTGTCTCATTTTACTCCGAATTCCTTACGGACCCGAACCAACTACTCCGTTAAGTCATAAAATAACTATAAAGTATAAATTGAGAAGTAAATGGAAGAACAAGGCTATAATACTCAAAAAGGCCGGCTGAGTCGTCACACGTGCCAAGATAGTCAGGTTCCAATTTCCAAATGAAGAAGTCTTAGAGTGGTAGGGTAGTTCAGCATCGCTCGTAGGTAAGTTTATTTCTTACCTTAAGGCACAACAAATGATCGGCAAGGGGTGTCTTGATATTTGGCTCACATCGTTAATGCAGAATCAGAACCACCAGCTCTTTAGTCTGTGCCAGTTGTTAGAGAATTTCCAAAAGTTTTCCCAGATGACCTTCTTGGAATTCCTCCTGAAAGAATCATAGACTTTGGCATTGATATCATGCCAGGCACTCAACCCATATCTACACCTCCTTATAGGATGGATCCATAAGAACTTAATGAGTTGAGAGAACAGTTGAAAGATCTCCTTGACAAGGGCTTCATCAAGTAGAGTGTTTCACCGTGGGGTGCCCCAATCCTGTTTGTAAAGGAGAAAGATGGGTCTCTCAGAATGTGCGTCGACTATTGACAGTTGAATAAAGTTACCATTAAAAATAAGTACCCACTGCAATAATTGATGATTTTTTTGATCAACTTCAAGGTGCAAAGTACTTTTCAAAAATAGATTTGAAGTTAGGGTACCACCAGTTGAAAATCAGAGAAGGGGATATATCTAAAACAGCCTTTAGAACTCGCTACGGGCAATATGAATTTCTAGTAATGTCCTTCGGGTTGACAAATGCTCCAGCTGCATTCATAGACCTCATGAACAGAGTTTTCAAGCCATTCCTTGATACTTTTATTATCGTGTTTATAAGTGATATTTTGGTATACTCTAAGAGCAAGTATGAGCATGCATAACACCTCAGGATAGCCTTCCATACCTTGAAGGAGAATGAGCTTTATGCCAAGTTTTTAAAATATGAGTTCTGGTTGCAGTCAGTGGCATTCTTAGGCCACGTGGTATCTAGTGAAGGCATAAAAGTAGACCCTCAGAAGACAGAAGCAATCAAAAACTAGCCAAGGCCGACAACGCCAAACAGAAATCAGGAGTTTCTTGGGATTAGCTGGCTACTATAGAAGGTTTATAGAGGGATTTTCCTCACTTGCGGCTCCATTAACTAAGTTGACTCAGAAAGCAGTTAAGTTCCAGTGGTCAGACGCTTGTGAGCAGAGTTTTCAAGAGTTAAAGAAGAGTTTGACCACTGCATCTGTGCTAACCTTGCCGACAGGTTCAGGTGCGTTCACACTGTATTGTGATGCCTCCAGAGTTGGTCTTGGGTGTGTTCTTATGCAATATGGAAAAGTTATTACTTATGCTTCCAGGCAGTTAAAGAATCATGAGAAGAACTACCCCACACACGACATGGAGCTTGTAGCAGTGGTGTTTGCATTAAAGATATGGCGACACTACCTATATGGAAAGCATTGTGAAGTATTTACAGATCACAAAAGCCTCCAGTACATTTTCAAGCAGAAGGAGTTAAATTTGAGGCAGAGAAGGTGGCTCGAGCTATTGAAGGATTATGACATCAATATCCTTTATCACCCGGGCAAAGCTAATGTGGTAGCAGATGCACTTAGTAGGAAGTCAATGCCCATCTTGCAATACAAAGGAGAACTTTGGGTCGAAAAATTCAAAAACTAGTAAATGATGGAATTAGACTGGATGAAACCAAAGAAAGAGGTATAACTGCTTATGCCTTAACGCAATCCTCTCTTATTGCGCATGTTAAGGCTAAAAACAATGAAGATTCGTACTTAGTGAAGTTAAAAGAAGGAGTCAGAAATAAAGAAATCACTGTTTTCACTCTAGGATGTGATAGAGTTTTGAAGTTAAATGATCCGTTATGTGTGCCTGACGTAGATGGTCTTAGGAAGGCCATAATGGAAGAAGCTCACAGCTCGAAGTACCCTATCCACCCAGGTTCTACCAAAATGTATCTGGACTTGAAAGAGTTATATTGGTGGAAAGGCATGAAGAAGCAAGTAGCAGATCATGTGGCCGAATGTTTATATTAACAGCAAGTCAAAGCCGAGCATCGGAGGCCTGGTGGCCTAGCTCAAGATATAGAGATACCACAGTGGAAATGAGAGATGATTAATATGTATTTCGTAGTAGGTCTGCCTCGCACATACTATAAGCATAATTCAATTTAGGTTATTGTAGATCGATTGACAAAGTCTGCGCATTTCCTACCAGTAAAGACGACAGATTCCGCAGAGCAGTATGCGCAGTTGTACATCAAAGAAATAGTCTGATTGCATGGTACTCCAGTTTCAATCATATCTGATAGATGCCCTTAGTTCACGGCTCATTTTTGGCAGGCATTTCAGAAAACATTAGGTACCAAAGTCAATTTGAGCACCACTTTCCATCATGGTCAGGCAGAAAGGACCATTCAGACTCTCGAAGATATGTTGCGAGCACGTGTTATAAATTTTGGAGGTAATTGGGATGATCACTTACCACTAATAGAATTTGCTTACAATAATAGCTATCGGGCCAACATTGGTATGGCTCCTTATGAAGCGTTGTATGGGCGAAGATGTAGGTCTCAGTGGGTTGATTTGAACCAGCAGAGATGCCGTTGATTGGTCCAGAGTTTGTTGTGAGGTCTTAGAGAAAGTTCAGCTAATCAGAGAAAGACTAAAAGCGGCTCAGAGTTGTCAAAAGTCCTATTCTGACAAGAGGCATCGTAACTTAGAGTTCATGGTTGGTGACAAGGTGTTTTTGAAAGTTTCACCAATGAAAGGAGTTATGAGGTTTGGTAAGAAAGGGAAACTTAGTCCTAGATTTATCGGACCTTATGGGATTATAGAAAAGAAGGGAAACGTGGTTATGAGCTAGCGTTTCCCGTTGAATTGTCCTATATTCATCCTGTCTTTCATGTGTCTATGCTTAGAAAATACATTCATGATGAGTCGCATATAATACCTTCCGACGCCATAGAAATTAAAGAAGGCTTGACTTATGAAGAGGTACCTATAGAAATTCTCGATAGGCAAGTAAGAAAGTTGAGAACAAAAGATATAGCATCGGTAAAAGTTTTGTGGAATAATCATGATTCAAAAGAAGCTACGTGGAAGGTCGAGGAAGATATGAGAAAGAAGTATCCTTATTTATTTGAGGAATAAGGTATGTGAACTTAGGTTTGGTTTGACATTTATATTTTATTTATTAAATACAAGTTAGCAAGTGTTTATATCCTTACTAGATTATACTTAGTTGTTGAAGTAATTTAGTTTCTGGCAGAGTATATTTAGTTATTAAATAATTTAGTACCATGCCAGAGTATATTTAATTCATTAAAGAGATTTACTTTTGCTGAAGTGTTGTGCTTTATATTTTGGTTGGTTATTGTGGTACCTCCTTGCCGGAGTGTGAGTAATTAGTTTATGAGTTGTGTATGGTGCCTATGAATGGCCTGTTATGGTATATTTAGTTGTTGTTAGTGTAGTTGTGGTATTGGTGACAGGGAAAATTTTTGGATAGTCTACTTTACAGGGGAGACTCTGCCGAAATATTTGAAAATTTAAGGAGTTAGCCAAAATTTAGAGTCCCATGGGAAAGTGAATAGTGTTAAAAAATTTTAAGAAATTCAAGGATTTAAGGAATGATTGTTAGCTTAAGAAGAAGGCCCTAACAACATTCGAGGACAAATGTTTTTAAGGAGGGAAGATTGTAACACTTCTCAAATTTATAAAAGTTTCAAGACACGCTAAATATATAATTTAATTTCTTTATTTTAATTTTGCCTTAAGTACATAAAAATTATACTTCTAGTACTAATTTAAACCCTTGTGATTGACTTTTGAGTTACTTCTCTATTTATAAATAATTTGATATACAATTAAAAAAATATTAATAATTTTAATATTATTAATTTTTAATAATGAGTATAATTAAATACTAGTTAAATCAAAAAAAAGAAAAAAGAGAAAGCAATAAAACAAAAAGGGAGTCACGTGACTAAAGCCCATAAAGTGATAAAAAGGCTTAATGCCTCAAACAAAACAGAAAGCATTCTGTTTTCTCACGCCGACAAAAAAGCTTAAAGCCTTATACGAAACGGAGGCAGCCACAAAGTTACTCACGCACGAAAAATTTTACGTTTCTTTACAAATCACTAATTCTTGAACTCAGCTATATAAAATTTTATATTCTTAATTATCCTACAGTATAAAAATTAGATAGTTAATTCTCTTCTTTCTCAGTATCAACAGTAAATTTCATGTTTAGGTGTGAAACTTTAAAATTGATTAAAATGCACATGTTATTGTAGAATCGACTATTTAACGGGTATAAATTGGACTAGGGCATACGTATTGGCTCAAGGAGTTTGAGGTGAGTTGATATAACCCTTTACTAAAGTGGTTTAACTCACAAAAGCACGCATACAAGGTGTTTGATAAATTGCTTAAAAGAGTTAATATGTACTTAATTGGAGCGAGTGAGTACCTATTAACTTAGAATTGTTCTAGCTAAAGTTTAGAAGATTTATTATGATATATGTGCATAAATTTTCAGATTTTTGTGTTATTCTTATATGCCATTTTCATGTTGAAAATTCATGAAGAAACAAGAATCTTTAGAAATACTTTTAAATGTTTATTTTATTCTTATGCAATGCTTTACATTTAAGGATACCAGTATGAGTATGTATAGGATGTTTCATAAAAGATTTAGACTTGAAACGTCACAAGAAGAAGTTTTAGAAAGAAAAGATTTTTAGGAGTATCCTCTATTCTGAGAAGGGGTCATCGTCCAGGCCGAGGGTCCTGACCAAGGCGTTGACTTCCTAAAACTACTTGTGCCAAAGTAGGGAGCACACGAGCTGAGGGTCTCGTTGCTGAGAATTTACTTAGCCAGGCTAAGGTATAATACATGAGCGATGAGAACCATGAAGCGAGTGACACCTCGTGGATTGGGCCTATTCGATCAGGTTGGGATCAAACCCGTGCCGATCACACAGTGACTAAGATAGAAATAAGTCAGGATAGTTGGAACTCCCGAAGCATAAAGTGAAGTATTATTTTTAGATAAGAAATAAAAAGAAAATATTTTCTTTTAGAATATTCATAAACTGCTATTATGCAATTATTTTAGAATTGTTCTTAGATGCTTTATGTTTTTCCATGCATTTAGAATCTTTGTTCGTAATGTATATTTTATTAAAGTTTCACCCTATGTCGTTGAGACTCATTGGGTACAATGGATGGTACTAACGTTCTCTTTTGGGAACCTACGTTGGTCTGTGGTACAACGTGAGAACCGGTTTTGCAGGCGAGCAGGCTACAAGTTAGGACTTTCCTCTCTTCCACTACTATTGGTGAGCTCCGCTTTTGTTCGTGGAGTATTCCATTGAGTCATCTTTATTTAGTTATTTTTTTGTTTACTTGGAGAACTAGCCATACAATCTCATGTCCTGAGCAGTGCTTCAGTTTATTAGTAGAGATTTTATAGACACAGTCGATGGGTTAAGATTCAGATATTTTTGATAATAACTTAAGCAGTATTTCAGTGGTTACTACGATAAAGTTTTGGAGTTGGTTTATTTTATATATTTAAATTAATTTAAAGTATTTAGTTAAAGTATTGCCTGGGTGCAAGTAAGGTTTGAAGTTATAATAGATTTGATAAGCGCAGATGGTTTGCTCGGTCAAGTTTAGTGATCGGGTGCCGGTCACGGCTTGTTCAAAAAATGGGTCGTGACATAAACTGAAGTGAGAAGAAGGAATTTGAGTAATCCCATCAGATCGATAATCTGAATCAGACCGGAAAAGAATTCGACTAGTAATTTGGCTTGATATTAAAAAAAAGTAATCCAACCATAATTGATTTGGTTTGGTATTTACTTAAAAATTCAAACCGAAACCAAACCAACGCGAGATTACATATGTGTATTTTAAAAATATTGTATACATAAAAATATTTATTATAATATAATTTACATATATTTAATAAACTTTTTAATAATTTATGTATCTTCAATTAGTTCTTTAACTTAATATTTTATTTGGGTTTAGACAGTTAGGTGAAAAGTTTATTAGAAATAGTTATTTTTGACCTACGTAGGATAGACACCTCAAACCAATATTATACTAGCACAAATTAATAATTATGACATACCTCAAAGTTGTTTGCTAATTGCCCTCTCTTTCGCCTTCAATTTGTTTTCCTCTTTCCATGATCTGATGTATAAAAAACACATAACTTTATCAGGAGAAAGAAGTAAGAATACAAAGAAATTGAAGAAAGAAGCATAGCAAGAAAACAGTTTTGCAGATATAGCCATGCATAAAAAGTAAATGCTTTTTGAAGAATATTTCCCCATCCGAGTACCAAAGTAAACACACTTTTGTTAAGTTAATAGAGACTAAATGACTAACCTTTTTAGTTGATGTTGAAGATGAACAATCTGAGAAATGGCTTTAGAATGAGGCAACAGAAAGTATGGAATGGTTGCTTCTTTCTGTTCTTGTGTATGTATGAATTCTCCCCTTTTCAACAAACCAACAGTTTGAGATAAGAAGTTGAAAATTCGTGTGGAGGAGAAGAGATAAGGGTATAAGGGCATCAAAATCATGAGTTTAGTAAAAGTGAGCAATTTTTATATATTTGATAAATTGTGATGGTTAGATTTAAACAGAATTGTGAAATAAAAAGAGATAAAGGGAACTCACATTTGAAGGTGCAGGTTATATAGTTTCTGCTATTTTTGGTCTATTTCTTGTGGCTAGTGCAGTACGTTGAGGTGCAATTCTTGTTTTTTTTGCCATATTTCTAGTGTCCGATACAGTCTTTAATGTTGTAATTTCTGGTATTTGACAGGACTTTCCTCGAAAAACAGCAAACTTCAGGTCCTTATTAGGCATGTTACACCAAGCAGTGATGAATTCTCTCGATGGATTAAGAAAATAATGTAACTACTAACCATTATGAGATTTTAGTCCCAAGTAAGTTGAGATCGACTATATGATTTATTGCAGATCATGTCGTTTCATTTCAGCTCATCTTAAAGGCCGTTTGTTTTTATTAAGATTAGTATGTATGAATATGAATATACATTAAGATGTATTTAGATTTGAATATTGAATAATTAAGTTCGTTTATTTTTTTCCAACATCTTAATATTTATAAATTATAGTTATTAAAGTTAATAATATAAAAATTCAATTAAGGTAATGCAAATGTTGTAACCACAAATTAATTATTAGGTCCTAAAGAGGTGGTTGATGGAATTAAGACTAACAAAAACGCATTTATAATTCCTGTATCCAACCAAGCAAGACAATTAGGTATATGTCTATCCTAACTGCGAATCTGTTCCCCGACCCCAGGTTCAAGAACTTACTCTATTTAATCTTATATACAATCTAGAATTCCCACTTTCGAGTTCAACTCTAGATTCGTAGATAGTACTTCGCTGTTAGCTACTGAATAAAATAATTAAGAACATGATTAAATAAACAAACCAATATTGAAAAAATCAAAACCGTCAATTTAAACTTTTTCATGTAGCACCCATAATCCCGGAAGGAGAAGAACTAGCCACACATAGTCATGCTAGTTATCATAAGATGTTTGAGAGCATAAAACTACAAGTAGTACAAGAAAAAAAGGAAAACTCTATGATTTTGGCTCCTAAATTGCTCTGGTAGCGTTTCTCTTTTGCAAGGGTCGAACTCCGCTCAAAAAGTGTGTTTAAGGACTATTTATATGTGTAGAAAAAGTCCTAGACGATTTAAACCAAGTCCAAGCAAAACATGAAAAAGTTGGCTTCCGAAATATGTTGGATGCGCCGCACTGCTTATGGCACTGAGTTTGGGTGCTATGGTGAGTGCTGGGGCACTGAGGATAGCACTGAAATTCGGTGCTATAGTGTGTGCTGAGCACTGAGGATATCAGTAAAATTCGGTGCTACAGTGGGTGCTAGGCACTGACTATGGCACTGCTCCATTCTTCTTTCAATCACTCCTACACAAGTAAACAACGCAAATAGGCTCACAACATCATAAAGTACTCTAAATATCACTATTATTATACTAAAATGCCAGGCAATTATCATCATATTATATGTTCTTTTAGCCAATTATCATGTAGTTTCTAGGATTTGACTGGACTTTCCTCGAAAAACGATAAACTTCAAGTCCTTATTAGGCATATTACACCAAGCTGTGATGAATTCTCACAATGGATTAAGAAATCATATAACTCCTAACTATTATTGCATTTCATTAATCCCAAGTAAGTTGAGATCGACTTAAAGGACATTTGTTTTTATTAAGATTAAAATGTATAAATATGAATACACATTAAGATGTATTTAAATCTGAATACTGAATAATTAAGATTGTTTATTTTTTCCAACATCATAATATTTATAAATTATAGTTATTAAAGTTAATAATATAAAAATAAATTAAGGTAATGCAAATGTTGTATCCATTATTAGGTCCTAAAGAAGTGGTTGATGGTAGCTGTCTGGTGGTACTTTAACTATTCCGAGTGCAAGTGGGAGAGGATGATCATGGACTTTGTGATTAGCTTTCCGCATACTTTGCGAAAACATGATTCAGCAGCTTAGATGATTGTTGATAGACTCACGAAGCCCGCAAACTTCATTCCAGTCTAGACTACTTATACAACGAAGCAGCTTTGCACAAAATTTTCTTCGTGAGATAATACTGTTACACAAGGTGCCCGTTTCTATCATATCTATCAAAGGTCAGAGGCGGATCCGGAATTTCAAGAGAATGAGTGTACTATTATGAAGAGGTGGATCTAGAATTTATATTTAACGGGTTTAACTTTAGTCTCTTACCATGAACCCACTGCACTTTTAAAATTCTAGGTTCAAAATTATACTCTTTTTGAAATTTTAGTAATTTTCACACACACACATATATATATATATATATATATATATATACTTCGTGCCGAAAACAAGACCATTAAGAGTGAGATTTGAACTGCCATTTTCACATGTAGATGTGCACCCAATAATATTTGTTACATAAGAGTTTTTGAGCATGTGTTCACACATATATATTTAAGTAATTTTGAAGAAATATAACATTGTTATACATGTTTTGGGAAGAGGAGCAGAATTCACGTGAACCTATGCCCCTCTGCATGGATACGCCTCTGGCAAAGGTGCACATTTTACATCAAAATTTTGACAGTCCTTTCAACAGGCTTTAGAAGAACTAATTAAAATAGATATTGTAAAATGACAGCCTTCTGCTGCTGCATCACCTCAATTACTTTAAACCTAAATATAACCAGCTCGATCCAAACCATCCTGCATTAGACTCTGTTATGCAATTCCTGTAGGTGATAGTTTCCCATGATGTATCATATTATTTGAGGAAAAGTTGTTGGATTTCTTGTCTGTTTTTTCACAGCTAACATAGCAAGAGAAACAGCCTGTGCAGCTAAATTATCTACACTTATAGAACGAGCTGCAACAGCTTCTACCGTCAGGCGAATTCAGGATTTGAACTTTATGGGCTCAGATTCGAAATTCTATCGCTTTTCATCTAATTTAATGGGTTCAAAATCTATTATTTATATATATTTAACGAGTCTTCTGGCAGATATACAGGATATAAGCCGAAACTATGTTTTCAGATACGCCACTAACTACGGCTGCAATTTTTGCAAAGTCCTGAGCAATATCATACTTAGGCATACTTAGTGACAAACCAGAGGCAACACTTCTAAACCAACACAGAAAACAAACTTTTGGAAATAAGCTTCTGGGAACACTAGCTAAGCATGTGCATCGAGATTCTGAAGGAGATAGGCTTCCACACTGCTTTGTACATCCAATACTTTTCTTTGCCTGCCTTGGCTTCTTCTTCCTTAGGCTTGAGAAGGAATCTGGTTTGGTTGGACATTTGGTGCAGGAAATATAGGAGGATTTCAAACAAGGTAAAAATCAAGCCAACAATCTAGAGGATTGAAAGAAGCCAAGCACTGAGCAGTCACGTCCAAGATCTCCTCTTAGGTGAAGAAAAATTGGAAACAAATGTAGTATGAATCTGAAAAACCAAAGCTAGCGGAGGAACCCTGGATTTAAAAAAATGCAAGAATTCAGTTGATCATAGCATGAATCTAATGAACAGTTGACATTTGACGAATACATGTAGTTCGCAGCATATGTGTACGCGTCTATATTGGAGAGATTCCTGAGCAGTTTATAAGCAGTTCGCAACTTTTCACCTCACGAGTTAGCTTTTGCAGACAAAGTTGGGGAATCTGTGACAGAGTGGTATCAAAGCTTAGCATCACCAAACTGGATAAGCTCAGCAGCCAAAGTGTGGCAGTTGAATCGAGCTGTTGAACAACAGACAAGGGATTGTCGATTTGGGAGGGATGAAAGTGTGAGCTTCTTGTCTGTTGTTTCACAGCTTATTGAGCTAGAGTATCAGCCTATGCAGCTAAATTAGGGATGGTATTTCTTGAAAGATTTACAAAAACTAAAAAAACTGAGATATAGGATAACTTTCATATAGTACAAAGGTTTCCCACCTTCTGTTTCACTTCTTTCTTGCCCGAGTCGGCAACCCCATTATCCCATGTATGTTTCTTGATTTGCAATAATATATTACTCATGTATCTAGACTTGAGAAGTAACATATGATATGCAAACAATTCAAGCCATGCCCAAAAAAAGAAAAGAGAGTATAGCAAGGCATCTGGTGACTGCTCAAACTTCACCATTTCATTTAAAGACCATGACATCCACTCCAGATTTTCTCAAAAAGAATTACAACTAATGTTTAACCATACAAGTCCTACAAATTAATTAGTAGCTAAAAGTACATTACAGCACCATTTCATCAGTAGAGCAAGTAGAACATGCTCCCTACCCACCCAAAAACATAATAGTAGTTCTTACTTTGACGATACAGCATAACTCGAAGAGTTTGAAACTCTTTAATTGTTACTACTAATCTGTTGTGATTACTAGATTAACCACACAAAACAAGAGAGTGCAACTTGATTGTATTGATAAAACAATAGCAAAATTACAAAGGGGATAGCAAAACCAACATTCAGATAATAGAAGGGTGCTAGAAAGGGGAGGTGAGAGGATACAGAAAGAAAGTGGGATGAGAAGAAACAGAATTCTGCAATAGACTACGACCTAATCCTACTGCTGCTCTCAGTACTAGATATAACCACCCCTATTCTTATATTGCCAATATCCAAGCAACACCTGTCCTCCTTAACCTGGTTTCCAAATGTTGTTTAAGAGCCTCTTGTTGGGTTCTTTCTTCCTTAAACTCTTTCTTGATCCAAACAGCCCATCATATACTGTGCTTGGGCCAATTTCCTTGCTTAGCCCACCTGCATAACTGTTCTTTTCAACTTGCTCTGGCCCATCCACAACATTATGAGAACCTTGTCCTCAAGGTTCTGAGTATTGGAGAACTCAAAGTCAGACAATTCCAACGGGGTAATCTGTTGGTTAGGATGTCGAGTACATTTCTTCAACATAGAAATGTGGAACACAGGATGAATTCGAGCTGCTCCTGGGAGGTCCATCTTGTAAGCTACTTCTCCGATTCGTTTGAGCACCTTGAAAGGGCCAAAATATCTTCTCCCCAACTTGTGAGGAGACTGAGTTCTTAAGGAGTGTTGACGATACGGCTGCAATTTAACATAAACCCAATCACCCACTTCAAAGTGGTCATCAACTCTGCCCTTATCTGCCATTTTCTTCATCCGATGTTGAGCCTCTTGAAGGTTATGTCGGAGCAGGGAGAGAGCTTCATCTCTTTTGATCATATACTTTTTGACAAAATTATCAGCTGTGCTGCCTAAGATGTATCGAGCCACAGTTGGAGGTTCCCTGCCATATAGGGCCTGAAATGGTGTCATTCCCGCTGAGGTTTGATACACGGTATTGTACCAAAATTCGGCCTATGGAAGCATAGGCACCCAAGCATGCGGACTATCTGCAACAAAGCAACGCAAATACTGCTCGACACACTTGTTTAAGGCTTCCTATTGTCCATCAGTTTGCGGGTGGTAGGCAGTGCTCATAGCCAAAGATGTCCCCTATAACCGATTTAGCTCTTTCCAAAACGAGTGTAGGAAGCGAGAATCTCTATCAGTGATTATAGTGCGAGGAGGGCCATGGAGTTTGAGGATGTGGATCACAAAGGCCTCGGCCACTGTCTGGGCTGAAAAGGTGGCAGCTAAAGGTATGAAATGTCCACATTTAGACAAACGATCGATGACAGTCATAATCGTCGCCTTCCCTTTGGAACTGGGCAAGCCAGTAGTGAAATTCATAGTGATGTCTTCAAATACCATAACTGGTATGGGTAAGGGTTGCAATAAGCCTGAAGGTAGGGTGCTACTATTCTTCATCTGTTGACAAACTTGACAGGCTGCTACATAAGTTTTGACATCTCGCCGCATTTGTGGCCAAAAGAAATTCGAGGATAAGCTGTGAAAAAGTGCGAGTCACACCAGCGTGTCCCCCAATCTTGGAGTCTTGAAATTCATAGAGCAGTTGTTGTTTTAGGTTCGAATCACTGGGAATGACCAACCGTCCCTAAAAATAGCAAACCATTGCGGAGCACATAATCTAAATTGCTCCCAGATAAGAAGCAATGTTATTTTTTAATTGAAAGTAAATCTAGGTGAGAATCATTTGCCACCCACAATTCGGTCAATTAATCTAAGTGCCTTGCGGAAATTGCCATTAGTTCACCATCTGGGGGTCGTGAAAGTGTATCTGCTGCTTGGTTTTGTTTCCCGGGCCTGTATACAATAGAAAATTCATACCCCAATAATTTCCCCAACCATTTCTGTTGTTCAGGGGTCTGAATAACTTGGTTAGTCAAATTCCTCAGCGATTGCTGATCAGTGTAAATGGTAAACTTTCTGCCCAAAAGATACTGCCTCCACTTGGCTACTGCTTGAGTGATTGCGTACATTTCACGATGATATGTAGAAGCCTTTTGCATACGAGGACACAACTTCTGGCTATAAAAAGCTATTGGATGACCAGACTGGGAAAGTATAGCTCCAATGCCCACCCCTGAAGCGTCTGTTTCAACTTGGAAAGGTTCCTTAAAATTAGACAAGGTAAGAACTGGAGTGGAGCTTAATCGAGACTTGAGTGTCTCAAATGCTGTCTGGGCTCGTTCTGTCCATTTGAAGGCTTCTTTACGCAACAGGTCAGTTAATGGGCTGGCCAAAGCAGCATAATTCTGAATAAAACGTCGGCAATATCCCGCGAGGCCCAAAAAACTACGGACAGCTTTAGTAGAATTAGGGAGAGGCCACTGTTGGATGACTTGAATTTTGGAAGGGTCCACAGCTAGCCCATTGGGAGAGATAACATGACCCAAGTAATCGATTTGGTTCTGTCCAAATTGGCATTTACTGTGCTTCGCAACCAACTGGTGGTCCAACAACAATTTGAGGACCTTGGCAAGGTGTTCCAAATGAGCAGGCCAACTGTGGCTATATACTAGTATGTCATCAAAGAAAACTAGGACGAATCGTCGCAGGTATGGGCGAAATATTTCGTTCATTGTTGCCTGGAATGTAGACGGTGCATTAGACAAGCCGAAAGGCATGACCAAAAATTCGTAATGCCCATCGCGAGTACGAAATGCAGTTTTGGCCACATCCGACGCCTTTACTCGAATTTGATGGTATCCTGATAGCAAATCCAACTTCGAGAAAAACTGAGCCCCATACAGCTCATCAAATAATTCATCAATGGTTGGAATCGAAAATGGATCACGGATTGTGATTGCATTCAACGCCCTGTAATCGACACAAAATCGCCATGAAAACGAGCAAGGTCTATGGATGCCGGTTGGTGACGTAGAGTCACCGGACCTCTGGCAGCAGAATTTTGGCCCAGAATCACCTCTCCAGCGCGAGCACGTGAGGGTTCCGCATCGGAACTGGAAGCGCGAGCTGCAATAGAAGCCACCTGAGTTAAAATTTCTTGCATGGCTTTGCTTTGACCGTCAAATGCCGAGCTAAGGTCGGAAACTTTCTGAGAAAGGCCCGCCTGTGAGTCCTCCAGTTGCTTGAGTCGAGTGTCTGTTGAGGTTTTAATGTTTTAAGATGTAATATTCTTAAAATGAGGGTGAATGGGAAATGGAGGGAAAATGAAATTTTGAGTAAAATTTTAAGTTTCCCCCTCTTAACCATAAGACATTGTCCCATATTGGAAGTGGAAGACATTTTTGGTGGGTATATATATGATTGCTCTTCTTGTAGCTCTTAAAGAGTTAAGAAGAAAGCAAGCCTCGCGCCGTCGTCGTCGCTCGCTCGCTCGGCTCGGCTTCGGCTACGGCTACGGCTACGGCTACGGCTTCGGATTCGGATTTGGATTTGGATTTGGATTTGGATTTGGTCAAATGATCGATTGATTGATTAATTTTTTGGACCAAATTTATTTGTTAATAGTAAATATTAACGTAAGATTATCCGTATTTGTAACGGATATTTTCCAATCCGTGTATTGATAATTGGCAGCCGGATAATGGTCTTCCCACCATGAAGTGCTTGCTCCACACACCATGAAGTGCTTGCTCCACAAACACTTAATGCTTGCTCCACCATGAAGGGTGGAAGTTTGGTCTTGCACTCCTCTTGGTTGCTATAAATAAGAGCAGCAATGTTGAAGGAAGAAACAACAACGGAACTCAACATACAATTGGCTATACATTGCATTCCTTCCTCTCAGAAATTCCATACGTTTTCTGAGTATATCCTCCTTCGTTCTGCATTGTTTTTTAACTTCAAACAAAGCAACTGTAAGTGTGATTTGCTACCGAACTTTGTGTTCGCCGAAACACTGGGGTTTGAAGTACCGCTACACCAGTGTGTTATTCGTTCTATCCTGGGAGGAAATAATCCATTACCTTGGGTACTAGGAGGGGATTAAATTCCTTAAGGAAACACTGTGAATTCAGTGGGCTCGAATTCATTATTATTGTTTCATTACGTTAACTTTTATTTTGCAGGATTAATATTTACAAATACAGAAATATTGACCGGGAATAACAGTGTCCACCATATGAGACAACAATGAAAGCACCAATGTTGTGATTACTAGATTAACCACACAAAACAAGAGAGTGCAACTTGATTGTATTGATAAAACAATAGCAAAATTACAAAGGGGATAGCAAAACCAACATTCAGATGATAGAAGGGTGCTAGAAAGGGGAGGTGAGAGGATACAGAAAGAAAGTGGGATAAGAAGAAACAGAATTCTGCAATAGACTACGACCTAATCCTACTGCTGCTCTCAGTACTAGATATAACCACCCCTATTCTTATATTGCCAATATCCAAGCAACACCTGTCCTCCTTAACCTGGTTTCCAAATGTTGTTTAAGAGCCTCTTGTTGGGTTCTTTCTTCCTTAAACTCTTTCTTGATCCAAACAGCCCATCAGATACTGTGCTTGGGCCAATTTCCTTGCTTAGCCCACCTGCATAACTGTTCTTTTCAACTTGCTCTGGCCCATCCACAACATAATCTCTGTGAAGTCGCTCGGTCAAGGATGAAATTGATGGTACATGGGCTTAAAAGGCTTCTCCATAACCTTTAGCTCCCATGTTGCGACTACAACCAGCACACTGAAACTATACGAAAGGGCTCAAGCAAAAAAGCGCGGAGAAAGATTAACATAGAGCTAATACCTACAGCTTTCCTATGCAGACGCCACGGAGGAATCCCCATCACTATTTGACGTCGATGCTGCATCACCATTTACGGCCCAAACGGAATCAGGCATGTCGAACCTCTGTCCTGCCATTGTCCTGTTTATGTCAAGTTTCTCGACGAGGCAACTTTCTGGTCTTGTATCTCGATGACCCCTCTCATCCATAACTTCGACATTAACCGGGGACAACTTCTGAGCTAGCAGCTTACATGCGCCATAACTAACTGAACAAGAATACATCCAAAGGTATCACATTATCTCCATCTTTGCAGCATTGGCCAACAGAGCCTCGTCGCCAAAGGGGCAGTCTCTGATCTCCAACTTATGGAGTCTTTCATAACCAGAGAACACTTAGTAGAGGCCTAGATCACTATCCCCTGCAAAAGTTACGGAGAGCATCTCTAGCTTCTTAGCATGGGCCTCGATGTACTCGACCACGAGATCCATTAGGAGGCCAAAAAGCAGAAGTCACCGCAATCCCTTGCGGTGTTGCACGATGGCTCCAAAACCATCATCGAGCGGTCCAAGGGCTAGATAATTAGGAGTTTTAGGCTTGATTATACACAAAGGTAGTCTGATCAAGTTAGGACGGTTCCTTGCAATAAGGTGGCATTTGTCATTTGGCAGCAGAAGTATAAAACTGACTGAAGCTTAGGGCAGCCAGCTGAGACAGCTACAAGGCCTTGCTATGTCATGGATACATTCGGTTCTTCCACATATGGCTCGGAAGGAAATACATTAAGTTCTTCAAGGTCCTTACAAGAGTTAGTGATAGAATTTAAGGATCCACCAAACTATATAGAGAACCAGGTTCTCTATTAGTTTTCACAGAACACACGTATACTACAGTAGGTAAATGACACAAAGAAGTTTTACGTGGAAAACTATCAGTTCACGGGATTAAAAACTACGACCTACCCTTGTAGGATTTCAACTTCACTACCGAGCAAAATTTTAGATTACAACTTATTGTAACCTAGGAATTAACCTTTTAATCCCTCACTAACTTGTAACAACACAATTACAAGCCACTTTGTAATAACTCTATTACAAAGACTTACAACTCGACTAACTTTAGCCAAGACACAAACACAAGGTTTTATGATTTACAAAGGTTTCCTACACAATGCTTCTAACTAAGATAAGTAGGAATTAGAAGTAAAGAACTTTAACAAATATGCAACACAACTAAGGACATGTAATAACTCAATACAGTGAGCTGGTCCGTTGTTATGTTGTTCTTTGTTCTTGATGCTCTTGAGAATCGCTTGCCAGATTATTTGGTCACTTAAGAGAGTGCTTAATAGATTCTTCAATGTTCAAGTGATGTTTTGCCTTTGGTTTAATATTAATATAACATTGGTGACATCACTCGAATGATGCAAGCATGTTTGGTACATGAGCATTCCTAATGAAGTTGACTGTTGCACTGTTTTGCACTGTTGCGTGTGCACGCAGCAACTTTACAAATGTTGGAGAGTTGACTGGGTACGCTCACCAGGGAAACTGATGTGTTCCCCTTGTTATTTCCTTATCTTCTAAAGAGTCGATTTACATCTCCAGCTTGAGATTTGTTATTTCCACGTACTTGAGGATGTATATCTGGTTCCTTATTTGGTTCTTGTCATTAAGTTTGTTAGATCATCAAAACATAACAAGGTATATATAACCTATCAATTTTTCCCTTTTTGATGATGACAAATTTATAATTGAAGTTCCCCCTAAGAACCAGAATGACATACACATAACATGTATTCCCCCTAAATCTGTTCCCCCTCAATTATTTTTCCCCATTTTGGCATCATAGAAAGAACAACAACAAGCAATAAGCAAAAAGAAGTCTAGCTTGGTTAACTCATGTCAATTGTGTGCACACAATCATGATTAAAAATAGAGCAGGGCATACACAGCAAAAGAAGGAGGCTTTCATTAATATTTGGATATTAAGCAGGGAGTAGTTCCATTGTTACCAACACATCCACAAAATAAAAACAACAAAAGGTACCAGTCATAAACATCATTAAGACTAAAAACAAAGGACGGACACTAGCAACTTGACACTGGGAACAGGACGGCTATTAAGGAGCACTGGAAGGGGGAGCACTGGAGGCTGAAGTAGAGGCAAGGGTTCTAAGAAGGATGTACATGCGAGCATTTGCAAAACCTTACTCGTTTAGCAGCCTTTCCTTCAGGTCCTCAACATGTTTTCTGAGAGCAGTATTTTCCTTTGTCAGGCGAGCAACCTCTGTGTTTTGGGCACCACTGAATCCAGCTACTTCCTGGGCCTGACTAAGCTGATTTTCGAGAATGGCATTTCGAGCCTTCAGCTTCCTTATTTCTTCAGTGGCACTATTTTGAGCGTTGATCAGCTGAGAAAGAGTCGAAGTGATGCCAACCCCTCCACTCCTATCAATGCACTCACTCTCTTCAAGGGTGGTTTTGGAGAAATATTGCTTGTGAGTTCCTACTTTAGCCTGTCCCAAAGGAACCTTGAAAAATTCAAACACTTTAGTGAGGAGAAACCCGTAAGGCAACCCATGATTACCTTCCTTGAAATATGCTACTTTATTCATGTTCTCTATAATAAGACCAGGAAGGTTTATAGTAGTATAGGCATCCAGTGCTTCCATAAGAACCAAGTCTGCTCATGATATAATGGAGCGTCTTTCAGCACGTAGGAGCAGAACTTTGTTCATCATTTCAAATAGCAGTTGGTACACTGGAAGGAGAGCCTTCTTATGTACTCGTTCCCCCTGCTGCACTGCCTTATCCTTCACAATGGCATTTCTGAAATTTATAGAGAAGACCCCCTCAATGGAGGACATCCCATCAGTGGGCACACCCAAAATGGCTCCCAGTACAATAGTGTCAATCACAAAATCAATACCGTTCATTTTCAGACAAATGTTATCATCCTCAACTGTGAAGAAGTCAACATAGAAGCTACGCACTTCTGCCTCATATACATTGGGATTGTGGTTTGTGAACAGATGTGTCCACTGCTAGAATTCACAGATCTCCACCAATTGGTGCATTCCTGACGTATCCAGAATATCAAGGGCAAAAGTACGGCCCTACCGTACATTTTGGATTCTCAGTTTTTCCCTTCCAATATCCTGGGTTGCACCAACCTTGGCCTTCTTGGAGGAACCATGTTCTTCACTGGCACTAGCCTTCCTTTTCACTGATGGTCTTGCACTTTTCCTTTTCTCTGCAGATTTCGCAGACATCGTTTTCTCAGACACTTGTTTAACCAACTTTTCAGTCACTTTCTTCCCAGACTCCTCAACCACTCTCTCACCAGATTTCTAAGCTACTTTCTCACAAGATTTTTCACCCTCAATCTTTCTCAAGTCCATTTCATTCATAGATAACTCTCTTTTGGACTTTGGAACAATACGTTTCTTTAAGGACTTATGAACCAAGGAACCAGGTTCCTCTTCTACCTCATCATCAACATCAACAACTAGTGCAGGAGGCACTACCTTCTCATTTACAACCTTTCCATCTTTCACCAATCTCCTCTTCTTCTTTTCCTTAAAGCTGACTCAAGTTCTTCCTTCTTCTGCAACCTAGTGATAGGTCTCTTAGAAGTTGACTCTTGGGGATTTGCCTGATTACTCCTAGACCTGATGAAGCTCGCAAGAGCCACATTATCATAGTCATCTTCACTCCCTTCATTTTCCTCCTCAGACAAAGATCTCATCTCGGGAGGAACAATGGCCAATGGCTCAGCATAGAAATGAGGAGAGGGAGCGGGATCAGTACTGACCTGGTGTTCTTTAGAAGAATAATGAGTTTCATCCCAAGTAGGAGCATAATGCTCCTTTTGTGTGGAGGGATCAGGTCCCTCAGGAAGTTCCCCAATAGTACTATCTAGTGCTAGATTTCTGACAGGCACCAGTTCCCTTCCCTTGACCTCTGTGCCATTATCTTCCCCCTGAAACTCAGATACACCCTCATAACCTCCAATTAGACTTCCCTCAGTAGCGATTGAAAGAATATTTTCTATAGCTTCTTATTCTTGTAACTCCAAAGTAACTTCACAAGGCATAAGAGGATCATTACCTGTAGGATCAAAACCCGGGGCTGCCATTGATGATTTATCACTGGTATGACACACACCTTGTTCTTTAGCAGAACATTCTTCCACTGGTAGACTAGAAATTGCTTGATTTTCTTCTCCATCCATAGTGACTTCGTCAACCATCTTTTCCGGTGAGGCAGACGTAGAGGTAACATCTACAAATTTCTTGGGAGTCGATGTTTTACGACTCCGATGAGAACCAGAACTTCACTGGGTTGGGGAGTAAGCAGAGGGTGGTTGTGACTCAGTCTTAGGGTTTGGACTGGTCGGAGTGGAGAGTGAGGGTTCTATCACTGACATTTCAACAGGTGAGGACACAGTGGGGACGATATTTGGAACATCTTGTGTTTCCTAGAGTTCAGACATGGTAGAGTGCAGTTAGTTAAAGAATAGAGAGTTTGGTTTGAAGAAAGAAAAAGAGGAATTTTGGATTGTTTTTATGTGAACAGTGGTGTAAGTG
Source organism: Nicotiana otophora (assembly GCA_000715115.1). Taxonomy (NCBI): domain Eukaryota; kingdom Viridiplantae; phylum Streptophyta; class Magnoliopsida; order Solanales; family Solanaceae; genus Nicotiana; species Nicotiana otophora. Next base: position 12,272 of record AWOL01S0041480.1, on the reverse strand, counting down.
AGTGCGAATGGATGTATTTAAGAGGGGTGAGGGACCGGTTAGGAATAGGTGGCAATTTGGGTAGTCGGGTAGCTTTATAACGGGCGAGACATTTGGGTTCACAAATCGGGAAAGAAAAGAAACTGACAGTGTAATGACATGGCACCATTTTAACCGTTTAAAAAATTGTGCATGAGAGTACAGATAAACTATTAACCTGTGTCGGGGGAACCAGGTTCCCTAACAGATTTTGCAAATGTAAGCCTCATCCTTTGACCAACATGAAATACAATAGCTGCTTGTTTGCTCTGTAATCATCATGTGTGTCTACTTGTAACGGTATAGAAATGAGTTAGACTTTGCCAGAAAATACTTTTGAGCTAATTTACCTGTACATTTATTTCATATCCAATCATCGAGGGATCAGGTCCCCATCTTGGTTTTATCAACCCTAGCGCCAAGCGATTCCTTTCAAAGTGTTCTGTGCTCAGTACTTTGGTGAATATGTGTGCAATTTGATCTTCTATGCTACAAAATTTCATACATATGAGCCTTTTTTCAACATTGTCTCTGAGAAAATGGTGCCGCACATCGATGTTCTTTGTTCTCTTATGTTGAACTGGATTCTTGGCCATGTTGAGTGCACTGGTATTGTCACACATTAAGGGCACACAATCAGAAAACACACCGAAATCTTCTGCCTGTGCTTGATCCACAGCAGTTGAGCACAACAAGAAGCAGCTGCCACATACTCAGCTTCAGCACTTGAAAGGGCCACTGAGTTTTATTTTCTTGTGCCCCATGAGATTAGACACGAACCCAGAAAATGTGCCATACCAGAAGTGCTTTTCCTATCCACTAGATAACCAGCATAGTTAGCATCAGCATACCCTGTCAAGTCAAAGTTATCTCCTGAGGGATAGTAGAGAACCAGGTCTTGCGTTCCTTTGAGATACCTTAGAATTCTCTTTGCAACCTTCTGATAAGACTCCTTTGGATTGGATTGAAACCTGGCACAGAGTCCCACACTAAAAACAATGTCTGGTCTACTTGCTGTGAGATACAGAAGTGACCCAATAATACCTCTATACATAGCATCGTTTACAGGAGAACCATGTTCATCCATATCAAGGCGAGTGGCAGTGGCAATAGATGTATCAATAATCTATGAACTCTGCATCTCAAATCTCTTTAGAAGCTCTTTGATGTACTTTTGCAGACTTATCATTGTGCCCAGAGGAGTTTGCTTGATTTGTAGATCCAAGAATAAATACAATTCCCCCATCATGCTCATCTCGAACTCACTTCCCGTGAGTTTTGAAAATTCCTCACACAATGAATCGTTTGTTGCTCCGAAGATGATGTCATCAACATAGACTTGCACAATGAGCATCAACATAGACTTGCACAATGAAAAGAAATTAAAACACCATTTTAATTCTTCCTTGGAATTATTTTTCTAAAGTTTAACTTTGACTTGGAAAGGAATTAAAACACCATTTTAATTCTTCCTTGGAATAATGTTTCTAAACTTTAACTTTGACTTGGAAAGGAATTAAAACACCATTTTAATTCTTTCTTGGAATTATTTTTCTAAAGTTTAACTTTGACTTGGAAAGGAATTAAAATACCATTTTTATTCTTCCTTGGAATTATTTTTCTTAAGTTCAACTTTGACTTGGAAAGGAATTAAAACACCATTTTAATTCTTCCTTTTTCATTCACTTATATATAGAGATATATTTGTGAACTTGAAGCAGATATGAAAACCTATAAGGTGTATGTGTGCCCCCAAAAACTCAAGAGAAAATATTATTGCGAGAAAATTATTTCTTGTTCTTCCACCTTTCAGTTGAGATTTTTGAAAAAATTTTAACACAATATTTTTCGTTCAATTTGTTCGCAGTTTTCATTAATCAAAGAGTTGATAGTAAAGATCGATCTCGGTGTGTATACGCATAGAGTCTTCGCACTATCGAAGAATTTTTGAAATGAGACTCTCTTAACCAGGTATGTCTTAGATTCGATCTTTGACATGTAAATAAATTTTAAACACGAAAAGATCTTCCTAGGTTTGTTATTTTCTTCCGTTGCGTGTTATGAACACCTCCCGCAATCCTACAGTGGTATCAGAGTCGTGGTTTATTGTGTCTAAAATTTATTTATGAAATATTTTAATCTTATATTTGAAGAGTTCAAACCATAATACATGTGTCTTGTGCAATAGTCAAATTGTTTGAATGCATATGAATTGATATAATTTTATTGTGAATAAAATATATATACATATAAGTTAAACTATTGAGATAGTTCGTAACTTGAATTTGAAATTTTTTATATTAGACACGACGGTAATCTATAATAGGTTATTGGATTCTACTATTAGTTTAATTGTTATTAGTTCATGAGATGTTAATTAATAATAGTTTTCTAGCATGAATTATTTTTATATGATATATAAGATAAACATGTTAGAAGATGTTGAATTTCATTTTTATGTCACGTGCTTGTTCATTACATAATTTTGAATTATTTATTACATGTGATGTAAATTAATTTAGGACTAAGCATGTAAACAACTTGAACTAAATTCACATACTATAAAAGATTTGATCTTTATGTTATTAAAAATTATTTTAGCAATAATTCCCTTTTACTAAAATTTGAGCTCTTAAATAATAAAATATAAGAGATTTTATTGTAAAGCTATCCATCAAAATAAATATTTTTATTTATTTCTTGTTTGTAAGGAGCGACCTGACAACTAGGAGACTTATAGTTCGAGAATATGTTAAAATTATTTATTGCATTAGATACATGGATTGGAAAAATAATTCAATTTTACACTAGACGCCTGGGTTACCCAGGGGAGTATAAAATTTAATAAGTTCTTTGCTTTCATGATGGTTGAACTCAAATATGCCAATATGATCGACCTGACTACCAGGGGACTATTTGACATAGAGCTATTTAAGGATATTGTATGGGGATATAATTAGTAAGAGTACCTACCTTTAAAATATATGCGAGAAACGACTTGACTTCCAAGGGGCTCATACATATCGTTAAAGGATTACTTTACTCTACTAAAAGAAATAGAGATTTCTTAAACTATAATGAGGGTAAATAGTTTAAAATAATTAGTGGAAATATCATCTAGATAAAAGTCCATGTCTTTATGATATATGTAAATATGTTCTTATATTATTGCCTTTTCTTTTCCATATTTTAGATTTCTCAATATGTCCGTTATATCACTGCGTGAAATACTTGAGACCAACAAGTTGGTAGGACCAAACTTTGATGACTGGTATAGAAATTTGAGAATTGTTCTCATGCATGAAAAGCTGATTGACATGATCGATAATCCTGCAAAGATATTCCCACCAGAGAATGATGTTCAACGCACCAAGGTTTATCAGAGACACTTGGAAGAATACCTTGCTATTAAATGCATCATTCTCGCTTCTATAAGTTCTGAACTCCAGAGGAAACATCAGAATATGGATCCAACTGCCATCATTGAATATGTTAAGAAGATGGTTGATACACAGTTGGACATTGTAAAGTCTCTAGCTGGGCCCCTTGTCAATCACGTGATTGTTCTTAACGAAGAATATGAGAAGTTGGGGTACAAGCTTGGTAAAGAGATTTCTGAAGATTTGATCTTGCAGTTAGTATATGATGCCGAATGTTTCACTGTAAGAAGAAAGAGCATTGGAAGAGAAACTGCAAGGAGTATCTTGCAACTCTAAAGGACAAGAAACAAGATGAGACATTAATGAAAAATATTTTCAAGGTTTCTTTAGCTACTACTAATTCTTCACTGTGGGTATTAGATACTGGCAGTGGTTATAACATCTACAATATGTTGCAAGGGTTCAAGATAAGTAGGAGACTAAAGAAAGGAGAAGTTAATCTACAAGTTGGAAATGGTGCAAATGTTGCAGCCATGGCTGTAGGATCAATTTCTTTAATAATCCCTTCGGGCAAAGTACTTATGCCAGATGATTGTTATTATGTTCCTAAATTTGTTTTGAACATAATTTCAGCTTCTATGTTGGACAAGCGTGGATTTCGCATTAACATAGGCAATGCTATATGCTCTATTTATTATGGTGATGATTTATATGTGAATGGCTATCTCCAATATGATGTTTATGTCTTACCTAATGTGAATGCTAATTCGATTATGCATGTTTCTAGTCTTAAGAGAAAAAGAGATGATCAAGTAAATCATACATACCTTTGGCATTATAGGCTTGGTCATATTGGAGAGAAAAGAATTAATAAGTTGTACAAGGAAGGGTACCTTGACAAGTATGATTTTGAATCATATCCAACTTGTGAATCTTTTCTCAAAGGAAAAATGACCAAATCTCCATTTACTGGAAGTGAAGAAAGAGCTTTTATATTATTGGGACTAATTCATACAGATGTTTGTGGGCCCATGAAAATTCAAGTTAGAGGTGGATATTATTACTTCATCACCTTCACTAATGATATGTCAAGATATGGATTGTGTATCTTATGAAACACAAATATGAATCTTTTGAAATGTTCAAAAGGTTCCGTAGTAAAGTTGAGAAACAGACTGGTAAAAGTATCAAAGTACTAAGGTCTGATAGAGGTGGAGAATATCTTAGTGAAGATTTTACTAGGTATCTCAAAGAGAATGGGATTCTCTCACAGTGGACACCTCCAGGAACACCACAATACAATGGTGTGTCTGAAAGGAGAAATCGAAGCTTATTAGATATGGTGAGATCTATGCTGGGGTTCACTGATCTTCCAATAAATTTATGGGGATATGCTTTTGAAGAAGAAACATACTTACTTAATAAAGTTCCCGCTAAGTCAGTCTCTACAACACCATATGAGATATGGAAAGGACATAAGCCTAACCTTAAACACATTAAAGTTTGGGGTTGTCCAACTTATGTTAAGAGACTGTAGTCTGATAAACTTAAATCAAGATCTGATAAGTGTAAGTTCATTGGGTATTCCAAAGAAACAATGGGATATTATTTCTATCACCCTTCTGACCATAAAGTGTTTGTGGCTAGAGGAGCAACCTTTTTGGAAAGGGAATTTATTTTGGAAGGAAATTATAGTGAAGAAATAGAACTTGATGAAGTTCAAGAAACTAATGAATCAACACAAAATTAAGATTATGAGATACAAGTTGAAGAACCTTTATTGGATGTTTTGATGTTGACAAGGAAGTTGCTATCTTCAACGGTTGAAGTTCAAGAACAAAATGTAGTTCAAGAACAGGTTAATGAACCAGTTCCAAACCAAATTGAAAAACAACCAAATCCAGCACAAGGTGAACAAGTTGTACAAATACCTCTTAGAAGGTCTACACGAGAACGTCATGTACTAAATAGATTAAATCTAATGGTACAAGATGATGTATCAAATGAGGTTGATCATAATGATGATGACCCTAAGACCTATGAAGAGGCTATACAAAGTTCTGATTAAGAGAAATGGAAAAAGTCCATGGAATCCGAAATGGAGTCCATGAAGGAAAATAAAGTATGGACTTTAGTTGAACCTTTAAAGGATATAAAACCTATAGGTTGTAAATAGGCTTTTAAGAAAAAGATTGGAGCAGACGGAAAGGTAGAGACCTACAAAGCCTATCTTGTTGCCACAGGATATCGTCAGAAAGAAGGAGTCAACTATGACGAGACTTTCTCTCCCTTGGCAATGCTCAAATCAATTCGGATTTCGCTTGTTATAGCAGCATACTATGATTATGAAATATGGCAAATAGATGTGAAAATAGCTTTCCTTAATGGTGAGCTAGAAGAGGATGTGTACACGACACAATCTAAAGGTTTCACATCTCCGTCTGATCATAATAAAATTGCAAGCTACAAAGATCCATTTATGGACTAAAGCAAGCTTCTCGAAGTTGGGATATTTGCTTTAACAAGACAATTGAAAAGTTCAATTTTGTTAGATACGAAGAAGAACTTTGTGTGTAAAAAAAGGTTAGTGGGAGCATAACTATATTCTTAGTACTGTATGTTGATGATATATTGCTCATAGGGAGTGACATACTGGCATTGCAAAGTACCAAGATTTGGCTATCTGAACAGTTCTCCATGAAAGACTTGGGAGAAGCAGTTTATATATTAGGAATGAAGATCTATAGAGATAGATCGAGGAAGCTACTTAGACTTTCTCAATCGTTGTACATTGATACCATTTTGAAAAGGTACAACATGGATAATTCCAAAAAAGGATATCTACCGATAGGCACTGGAATTACTCTTAGTAAGAAGGATTGTCCTAAAACACTTGAAGAGAGAGAACGCATGAGTAGGATCTCATACGCTAGTGCAATGGGAGCTATCATGTATACCATGACATGTACACATCCTGATGTAGCTTATGCACTTGGAGTGACTAGCCGATATCAGACAAATCCTGGTAAGGAATATTGGAAGGTGGTGAAGACCATTCTTAAGTACTTAAGAAGGACTAAAGACCAATTCCTCATTTATGGAGATTCTGAGTTGAAACTTGAAGGTTATACTAATGCAAGTTTCTCTTCAGATAGAGATGATATCAAATCTATTTCTGGTTATGTATTCACCTTAAATGGTGGTGCAGTGATTTGGAAAAGTTCCAAAATTGCTACAGTAGCTGATTTAGTGACTGAAGTAGAATATATAGCAGCTAGTGAAGCTGCTGTCACGACCCAAAATTCTAATGTATCGTGATGATGCCTATCTCAATACTAGGCAAGCCGACAATCACAATAAACCACAATTGTTTTTAAGTTTGAAAACATAATATTTGAATTCAATAGAAAACCTCACAATTTCAAATACAAAACACTCCCAAAACTTGGTGTCACTGAGTACATGAGCATCTAAATGATAACAAAGTCTGACTGATAAAAACACTGTCTGAAACTATAGAACAGTACAATTTTCATGACCCAATTTCACCTATAGGTCGTGATGGCGGCCAACATCACTGTTATATCCCGTATTTCATACGTAAAAGTTTCGTTGTAAGTCAATCGACGTAGACTCGGGGTTGAGATTATCTTGAGGTTATAAGCGTTTATGCTATTCATAACAAGCGATAAGTAAGTACCGTGAAGGGTAAAGGGTAAACGAATCAAAGAAAATGAGTTTCGTTGAAGGTTGTTGGTTTGAGATAAAATACGGTACGAGCCATAATACCCGGTATTTATGGACTAGTGCCATACAAGGTACTACATAACTATGATAGTAAGGTGTACAAGGTATGTTAAAAGTGAGTATTATTTTAAATAAGTTGAGATAATTCTTAGTTATGTGGGTAATTGGTTAATTATTGGGTAATAAAATATTACATAATTAATTAGGGAATTATTTGGATAAGGCTAAAGACACCAACGTGGCAGCCCATAAAGTGGATAATAAATCCCATAAGTGACTCATATATTATGTAACAAGGTGTCATATTATTAGAGTATACAAAGTGATTCATATTCCCTTTAGCTTTCTGATCAAGGTTGAATAATGATACTCATTTTCTCTCAACACATGCAAGCAAAGGCTTTCTACAATTAGCAAGATACTACATGCCATCAAGTTACTTCACGTTTTTGCAATGTAAATTCATATGTGTCTTACAAATTAAATTGAATCTCTTTTGTAAGTAGAGTGGGCTGATTGTGAGTAAGTAATCAAAACAATACCATACCAAATTATAAGATAATCGGTTGTTGGTTGTTGATTCTGTAAAGTTTGAATTGCAAATTCTAAGAGAATCGGTTTAAGTATGTTAAGGATATTCCTTCTTTCTTTTGGCACGATCAATACGATACAAACGAAACGAGTAAACACACAATTTTGATAAATCACTCTATTCATAGAAGTATTATAGATGCTTACGTTCTTGATTCCCCATGCGAATTATTATTATATCTTCTATTCATGGGTCTCAGAAAAATACGTATTTGATAAAGTTTATCCGAAAGGCATTTTGATTTTATGACATTACGAGAAATCCTATTAACGTATTTCATATGCATTTCATTCATTTATACATATAGATTGACCCATGACCAGATGGCGTTATATACACGTATATTATATGAATATGGGATATGGGAAAAGGTTACGGCGTTATATACGCACCACCACCTGATCAGCTGGTAGCTGTTGATGATTGTTTCTACAGTGGCTGAGATGATATGATGGGATGCCCTCAGAGGCTTGATGATGTTATATACACCTATACCTATACATGACATGGCATTTATACGCACATGCATGACATTATAAATATTTCAGGATTTACAAAGTGATTTAGACTTTCAGGCGAAATTTCTTATTCCATGTTTCATCTATGTCTTTTATGTACTGATTTGTATGCCTTACATACTCAGTACATTATTCGTACAGACGCCCTACTTCCCGGGGCCTGCCTTTCATGACCGCAGGTGCAGGTAGACGAGCTAACGATCCCCCTTCTTAGGATCCTTGATCGGCGAGTGTTTGTTTGCTCCATTTGATCTGGAGCTGCTTTATATTTTGGTACGATATGTTTGTATACATATATGGGTATGACGGGGCCCAATCCCATCCTTGTACAGTTGTATATTCTGTTAGAGATCTGTAAACAGTTATGTATAGTTGGATAGTATGTGGCCTTGTCGGCTTCCAATTTTAGATATATAGTTGTCCATAACAACCTTATCGGCTCGCCCTACGTATTCCGCACGTATATGTATATATGTATTTTGGACAAGTTTTCCTCACGCATGTTATTCTCGAATTCAGCAGATGTTATTCATGTTTATATCTTAGTCGCATGCTTAAGGG
>AWOL01S0041474.1:57035-77522 GCA_000715115.1 Nicotiana otophora | reverse complement strand
TCGACCTCCATCTTTTAGCGGTGCTGAGTCAGAGGATGCCCAGGGTTTTCTGGATAAGTGTCAACGGATGCTTTGGATGGAGGGTATTCTAGAGACCAATGGGGTCTCATTCACTACTTTGCCGTTTTCTGGGGCTGCCTTCAGATGGTGGGAGTCTTACGAGAGGTGAAGGCCGGTCGGTGCAGCACCCCTTACCTGGCAGCATTTCTCCAGTCTATTTCTGGAGAAGTTCGTACCTCAGTCTCGCAGAGAGGAGCTGCGCAAGTAGTTTGAGCAGCTTTGTCAGGGTGATATGTCCGTGACGCAGTACAAGATGAGATTTTTAGAACTGGCCCGTCATGCTATCTGGTTGATTCCTACATACAAGGAAAGGATCAAGAGGTTCATAGATGGCCTCACTTTTCAGCTGCGATTACTCATGACTAGAAAGAGAGAGTGTCTGGTGCTACTTTCGATGAGGCTGTTGACATTGCTCGCCAGATTGAAATGGTTAGCAGCCATGAGCGGGTTGAAAGGGAGGCTAAGAGGCCTCGTGGTTCTGGTGATTTCAGCGGTGTTACTTCAAGGGGTCAGGTTTACCGTGGTAGGGGTCGTTCTTACAGACACGCTCAGGCGGGTCGTCCAGTTCATCGTGGTGCATCAGCTAGCCACGATTTTTATAGTTCTCACTCAGGCCAGTCTTCATTCATTGCACTACCAGCACAGAGTTCTCATCAGGCCTCGTCCGCTCAGGCTTCTACAGGTAATTCTTCGGGTTATCAGGAGCAACAGTTCCGACAGAGGAGGGGTTGTTTCGAGTACGGAGAATTGGGTCATTTCAAGAGAGATTGTCCTAGGCTGTTTAGTGGGGCTCCACAGTAGAGTTCTCGACCAATGGCACTAGCACCAGCAATTACACCACCCGCCCAACCAGCTCGGGGTGGGGGTCAGGGAGCTAGGGGTCGCCCAAGAGGGGGAGGCCGATCAAGTGGTGGTCAGGCCCGATTCTATGCCCTCATGTTGTTGCTTCAGATGTAGTGATCACAGGTATTGTTTCAGTGTGCCACAGGGAGGCTTCTATATTATTTGACCCTAGTTCTACTTATTCATGTGTATCATCATAGTTTGCTCATTATCTGGATATGCCCTATGAGTCCTTAGTTTCACATGTTAGTGTATCTACACCGGTGGGTGATATTATTACTGTGGACTGTGTGTATCGGTTGTGTGTGGTAACTATTAGGGAACTGGAGACTAGGGTCGATCTTTTATTACTCGGTATGGTTGATTTCGATGTAATCCTGGGTATGGATTGGTTGTCTCCATGTCATGCTATTCTGGAATGTCACGCAAACAACCGTAACGTTGACCATGTCGGGGTTGCCAAAGGTTGAGTGGAGAGGTTCTCTAGATTTTGTTCCTAGAAAGGTAATTTCTTATTTGAAGGCCCAACGTATGGTTGAGAAGGGGTGTTTGTCATACTTGGATTTTGTGAGAGATGTTGATGCAGATACTCCTACTATTGATTCAGTACCCATAGTGAGAGACTTTCCTGATGTATTTCCTACAGACCTGTTGGGTATGCCGCCCGACAGGGATATTGATTTCGGTATTGACTTAGTGTCGGGCACTCAACCCATTTCTATTCCTCCGTATCATATGGCACCAGCTGAGTTAAAAGAATTGAAAGAGCAACTTTAGGAACTCCTTGAAAAGGGTTTTATTAGACCTAGTGTGTCACCTTGGGGTGCACCGGTTCTGTTTGTTAAAAAGAAAGATGGTACTATGCAGATGTGTATCGATTATAGGTAGTTGAACAAAGTTACAATCAAAAATAAATATCCCTTGCCACGTATTGATGATTTATTTGACCAGCTTCAGGGAGCGAGGGTGTTCTCCAAAATTGATTTGAGGTCTGGGTATCACCAGTTGAAGATTCGGGATTCGGATATTCTAAAGACGACATTCAGAACTTATTATGGCCACTATGAATTTCTTGTGATGTCTTTTGGGCTAACCAATGCTCCAACATCATTTATGCATTTGATGAATAATGTATTCCAGCCATATCTTGATTTTTTTGTCGTGGTATTTATTGATGATATTCTGGTGTACTCATGTAACTCGGAGAGGGATGCACGACACTTGGGTATTGTATTATAGAGGCTGAGAGAGGAGAGACTTTATGCTAAATTCTCTAAGTGCAAGTTCTGGCTTAGTTCGGTGGCATTCTTGGGACATATAGTGTCCAGTGAAGAAATTAAGGTGGATCCGAAGAAAATAGAGGCAGTTCAAAATTGGCCCAGGTCTTCTTTAGTTACTGATATTCAGAGTTTTCTCGGCTTCGCCGGTTATTATCGTTGTTTCGTGGAGGGTTTCTCGTCAATTGCATCGCTATGACTAAATTAACCCAGAAAGGCGCTCCATTCAGGTGGTCAGATGAATGTAAAGAGAGCTTTCAGAAGCTCAAGACAACTTTGACTACAGCTCCAGTATTGGTGTTGCCTACAGATTCGGGGTCTTATAATGTATATTGTGATGCGTCGTGTATTGGTTTCGGCGCAGTACTTATGCAAGACGGTAGGTTGATTGCCTATGGGTCCAAACAGTTAAAGGTACATGAGAAGAATTATCCAGTCCACGATCTGGAGTTAGCAGCTATTGTTCATGCCTTGAAAATTTGGCGGCATTATTTGTACGGTGTCCAATATGAGGTATATACAGATCATCGGAGTCTAAAACATTTGTTTAAACAGAAGGATCTTAATTTGCGGCAGCGAAGATGGTTAGAGTTGCTTAAGGATTATGATATCACCATTCTCTATCATCCCGGAAAGGCCAATATGGTGGACGATGCCTTAAGTCGTAAGGAGGAGAGTTTGAGCAGCTTAGCATACTTACCGGTAGCAGAGAGGCCTTTAGCATTGGATGTTCAGGCTTTGGCCAACCAGTTTGGTTAGATTGGATTTTTCCGATCCGAATCGAGTATTGGCTTGTATGGTTTCTTGGTCTTCTTTATATGATCGCATCAAAGAGTGCCAATATGATGATCCCCATCTGCTTGTCCTTAAGGACAGTTCTGCACGACGATGCCAAGGAAGTCACTATTGAAGATGATGGTGTATTACGGATGCAGGGTAGGCTATGTGTTCCAAATGTAGTTGGTTTGCGTGAGTTGATTCTCCAAGAAGCTCCCAGTTTGCGGTACTCCATTCATCCAGGTGCCGCGAAGATGTATCAGGATTTTAGGCAGCATTATTGGTGGAGGCGAATGAAGAAAGATATAGTTGGGTTTGTAGCGCGGTGTTTAAATTGTCAACAGGTCAAGTACGAGTATCAGTGACTGGGAGGATTACTTCAGAGACTTGAAATTCCAGAGTGGAAATGGGAATGCATTACCATGGACTTCGTAATTGGGCTTCCATAGACATTGAGGAAGTTTGATGCTGTTTGGGTGATTGTAGATCGGCTAACCAAATTTACGCATTTTATTCCAGTTGGTACTAATTATTCTTCGGAGCGGTTTGCTGAGATTTATATCTGCGAGGTTGTTCACCTACATGGTGTGCCAGTGTCCGTCATTTCAGATCGGGGCACGCAGTTTACATCACAGTTTTAGAGAGCAATGCAGCGAGAATTGGGCACACAAGTTCAGTTGAGTATAGCATTTCACCCTCAGACAGACGGGCAGTCTGACTACACTATTCAAATATTGGAGGATATGCTATGCGCTTGTGTCATTGAGTATAGCATTTCACCCTCAGATGGTTGGGGAGAAGGTTCTGCTCAAGATTTCACCCATGAACGGTGTGTTGAGGTTCGGGAAGAAGGGCAAGTTGAGCCCTCGGTATATTGGGCCTTTTGTGATACTTAAGAAATTTGGAGAAGTGGCTTATGAACTTGCCTTGCCACCCAATCTATCAGGTGTTCATCCAGTGTTCCATGTATCCATGCTCCGAAAGTATGTCGGGGATCCGTCTCATATTTTGGATTTCAGTACAGTGCAGTTGGATAGTAATTTGACTTATGATGTGGAGCCGGTGGCCATTTAAGACTGGCAGGTTCGAAAGTTGAGATCAAAGAACATAGCTTCGGTGAATGTGCAGTGGAGACGCCAGCCAGTCGGAGAAGCTACTTGGGAGATTGAGTAGGAGATGCGGAGCAAATATCCACATCTATCTGAGACTCCAGGTATGATTCTAAGCCCGTTCGAGGACGAACGCTTGTTTAAGAGGGGGAGATTGTAATGAACCGGCCGGTCGTTTTGACTATTGCAATCCCGTTCCCCTATTTACTGCTCAAATTGTGAATTATTGTTGTTATTTGGCTTGTTGGGGTAATTGGTTTGGGTTCGGTGAGGTTTTGAAATGATTTGGAGCGCTTAGTTCCAAGGGTTAGAATTTAAGTTGAAAGGCTGACCGGATGTTAACTTATATGTAACGACCCCAGAGAAAATTTTGCTAAGGAAATTAAGGTTTGGTGGTGCCGAGGTAGATCAATTAGTACAAAGATTATAGAAATTTCTCGAAGCGATCTTACGAGCCGCGGATCGGACTTTTTAGGTTGAACAATGCACCGATGTGTAAAGGAAAATTTTGTCGGAAAATGGTCAGTTCTGCGACCACTATGCAGTCGCAGAATCACTCTACGGACCGCATAATGGTCGCAAAGTCGAGCAGGAGGAGGGCAAGATTTGAGGAAAATCTGCGGTGCACTATGCGACCGCAGACCTATTTTGCGGTGCATTATGCGACCGCAGAACAAGTATGTGGACCGCATAATGACTACAGAACAGGTCAGTAATGCCCAGCTTTAGAGGCCAAATTATGCGGCTGGTATGCGAACCGCATACCTGTTATGCGATCGCATATGCGACCGCATAACTACTTCGGAGCTTCCATTCTTTCTAATTTTTGACCCGACCCAACTTCGATTTATAGCCCTTGAAGCTCATTTTTAGCCAAAATCTGATAATTTAGAGAGAGGTGAGAGAATTTTAGAGAGAGAAAGTGAAGACTTAGTGATTTATCCATAAATTCTTGTTCACGGTTTGAAGATTTCACAAGGATCTTGCTAGGGCTTCAAAGAGGTAAGAATTTCTTTCTCTAATTCTTTAATTTCGGGTTTGGAGTAAAGATGGGTGATTAATAGTATGATTCTTGCGTGTAGAGTATCATATATACATACCAATAAGGTTGTGGAAAGATTGTTAAGTTCAAATGGGTAAGGAATGGGTTGAAAATGGTAGAAATCTTCATAGACTTTAATTGAAGATTTGAGGGTCGAGTTGGTGTCGGATTTTGGTGAAATTTATATGGTTGGACTCGTGGTTAGATGGGCGTTCATATTCTGTAACTTTTTTCGGGTTCCGAGACGTGGGCCATATGGGCGATTTTTGAGTTAATTTTGGATTTTATTAAAAATATTAGTATTTCCTTATGGAATTAATTACAATAATTTGTATTGACTTATTCGAATTAATTGTGGCTAGATAAGAGGCTTTCGGAGACCAATTCTCATGGCAAGGGCATAGCAGAATAAATAATTACACGGGTTGAGGTAAGTAACAGTTATAAATCTGGTCCTGAGGGTATGAAACCCTAGATTTTATGTCATGTGATTATTTTGGAGGTGACGCACATGCTAGGTGACGGCCGTGTGGGCGTGCACCGAAGGGATTATGACTTGGTCGGTCCCTTGAAACTGTAAAGTTGAATAACCTGTTGTTAGCTATAAGCTCTCTTTGTGTTGAAGAAATTTGACTGTAAATCATGATTAAAATCATGCTTAGGCTATGTGATAGTACTGTTGGGACCCACAGAGGTCGCGTACTTGTTAGCTAATTGTTGTCTTGTACTCGGTCATGAATTTTCTTGCGTATTATACCTTAGACTTTCTGGATAATTGTTGATATACTATGTTATCTTTGTTTAGGCTGATCTTTATGATTCCTGAGAGCCCGAGAGACTTGAGAGGTTGAGGCCTGAGTAAGGCCGAGGGCCTGTCGGTGAGGTAAGGATATTATGGCACGTGAGTTGTCTTTACTGGATATTATAGCAAGTGAGTTGTCCGTGCAGCACGGGTACCCATTGAGTGTAAGTGCTGAGGGCTGAAAGCGGAGTGGTTGAGCTGTTGTGATGAGCTGAGTGATTGTTACCAAATAGGTTGTACTTGCTTTACATTTGTTGTTGCACTTTGTTGCTATCTGTCATTGTTGTGAAATCTCTGAAAGAATTTATATCCGGACTACTTGAAATTGAACTGTATAAAATTGTTTTGACTTAAACTGCCGGATTTGAAAGCATGTCTATTCCTTGCTGGAACTACTGAAAGTGAACTATGTCTGTATAGATCGTCATTATCTCCAGTTCCTTAGTTATTATTGTTACTTGCTGAGTTGGTTGTACTCATACTACACCCTACACTTCGTGTGCAGATCCAAGTATTCCTGAACATAGCGGGTGTTGATCATTTCGCGCAATTGACTTTTAGGAGATTTTGAGGTAGCTGCCGTGTTCCGCAGACCTTGTCTCTCCTTCTCTTTCTCCTTGTTTACTGTATTTGGTCTCAGACTATTATAGACCGTATTTTCCAGACTTGTACTCATATTAGATGCTCATGTACTCAGTGACACCAGGTTTTAGGAGTGTTGTATCGGATTTTGTTAGATTTGGTATTGTATTAAATGTTACGTTTTTAAATTTAAAGGAAATCGTGGGTTATTGATGTTGTCGGCTTGCCTAGTACTGAGATAGGTGCATCACGACAGGTTAGTATTTCGGGTCGTGACAATAACTTTCCCCGATAATATTTCCAACATCAATGGATTCTAAACAATCGCTTAAACTGTCACAGAAGAAGTCATAGATAATCTCATGAAAGAGTATTTGATCACTAACGTCACAATAATCATGCATAGCCTCTTTACTAGTAGCAAACACTTTTACACGCTCACAATCAACATGACTATAAGAATGACTTCCCATCACACAACAAAACTCAGATTCTAGCAATTTATCACATGAAAACTCATTAGACACTTGAATAAGAGAAGAAGAAATATTTAACTCATTCACAAACCTCTTCTCATAAATTTCATGTCTCTTTCCACCAAGTTGGAATACATAATCATCTATGTTCTACTCAATTTCAAAAGGAAGCAAATTACTCTTGCACTTGAACTTAGATATTACAGTTAATGACTTGATATACATCAAAATATCATCATCCACAAAAATTATAAAGTCGCCAACATAACAAATAAGAGTATAGTTCATTACCTCCAAAAATACCTTACGTGTTTTAGAAAGGCCAAGAATGAGAATAAACCAAATATACATACCATACTTAGACTTATTTACCAATGAAATATCATCATCTTGTATTCTTTTATGCATTGGCTCCAGCTTAGCATTGCTTTTAGGGAACTCAATGTCATAAACCTGTAAATAAAGATCAAAATAGTCCAAAGATTCAATAACAAAGAAATTAGCTAAGCTTTTATCTTCCACCATCCAACAATTATTCATTTCACCAAATTCAAATTGGAATCCAATTGGATCCTTTGCCACCATCTCTTGCGCCTTACCTCCCCTTTCAGAAGGTCTTTCCACACTTGGCTGCACAAAATTACAAGAACTAATACAAGAAAGAGTTAATGGATTAGGAAGTAAAAACAAAATTCTTGCTTACACTCTCTTTGGCTTTTATCACAAGACTAACTTTTTCCTCATCCTTAGCCTCTTTTCTCTCACTAATGTTTTTCTCTTTTTCTTCTCTCAAACCCTCTTATTTTTCTCTCTCTACCTCAAAGACTTTTGTTATCTCATTGCCTTCTCTCTTTTCCTTTCCCTCAAGCTCACTCTTTTTCTCACTTGACATCTCATTCTCTTCACTCAACACAACCTCTCTTTTTTCCTCTCTTGGGATGTCGACATACACTCCCTTACTCCTCTCATTCTTTTCTCTCTCATATTTTTCCATATTCTCTTTAAAAGTCTTTTCATCTTCATAAATTTGAGAGGGAGTCAAAGGTCCAAGAATGAGTTTCTTCCCGTTTACCTCAAAAGAATATCTATTTTTTTTTTCATATTATATGAAGCTCTTTTGTAGACATACCATGCCTTTCCCAGCAAGATATAATAATTATTCATGGGAATCACATCACACCAGATCGCATCCTCATACCTTCTAATAGAGGATAGTAATAACACTCTTTTATCTACCTTTACTCCTCTCAACATGTAGGGTTCAATATGCTCAACACAAGGCAAGTTTAATTTCTCAACCCTAAAAGTGCTAATTGAGTTATAGCCAAACTCCTTGTCAATTATTACAGCACAAATTTTAGATAGCACTTTAGCTCTAGTTTGAAAAATAATTTTGCCACTATCTTCCTTCCATTCGGCATACTTCAAGTTCGACTTTT
This sequence comes from Nicotiana otophora, assembly GCA_000715115.1. Taxonomy (NCBI): domain Eukaryota; kingdom Viridiplantae; phylum Streptophyta; class Magnoliopsida; order Solanales; family Solanaceae; genus Nicotiana; species Nicotiana otophora. The sequence continues at coordinate 69,115 of AWOL01S0041474.1, read as the reverse complement.
TAAGTTGTTGAGTCATGGCTCGCCTCCTTTCTTCATAATTACCTGTTTGAAACATTTTGAACAAAGATTAGAAAAAATATGTATCTCTCAAATTTGGCCTTTTCCCTATAATGCTCTCTCCTCTCCTTCCTTTTTTTACTCAAAGCAACTCATGGTCGTTAAATTTTAGATTTATTAATAAACCTTACTAGTCACAACCCTTAGTGATAAGAGTATGGAGTTAGACAATCAAAACGAACGTGAAAGACCAAACTTAGGAAGAATAGGAACTGGTTAGTAGAAAAAAAAAGAAATTAGGAAACCCAAAACCCACAAGAATAAGAAAATACGTTATCTTAATCTTCAAGAACTAGGATCCCCTCTTCTTGTTTTCTTTCTTGACTTGGAAAACGAATAATACTTGAATTCTGAAAATAATAATGAGCAATAACACTTATTTTAGGGCTGATTTTCGTTTTTAATGTTTTTGGATTTTTTTTTTTTGGTTTTTTTGCCTCAAGAACCTCTCTAGATTATCAAGATTGAAATCTTGATTAGGCTATGCTCTGATACCACTTGATAACAATACTATAGGGGTCCAAGAAGTACTAAAAAAATCAAAAAACTTGCAGAAGCTAAAAGAAATAAAAAGAAGACAAAATTTAAATATAGATTGAATTGAAGAAAGAGTTTCTTGAATTTAAGAAGTCTATTCTTGAAGTTGAATCCTAACAACAATAATTAGCTAACGAAGAACTAATCGCCTTTGGTAGATAGNCCTTTGGTAGAGAATTAAAAACAAGAGATAGATTGTGAAACCCGACCCTTTAGAATAATAAGAACAACAATAAGCCTAAGCTTATCACCTTTCTTGAATACCTAGAAGTGATCTAAGATTTCGAAAGAGTTTAATATTACCACCTTAAGTTGAGTCTTGAAGGTTAAAGAATAAATCCAAGAGTAGCCATACACAAGAGTGCAAGAAAAATCTCATAATTTTTATTGATAATAGTCTATAATCTATTTTTAAAAATAAAGAAGACACCCCTTTATATAGGGATAGGGTCACGAAATGCTACCTAAAATAACAAGAAAATAAAGTCCTAAACTACTTTGGACAACAAGTCCAACTACCTTAGGAAAAGGAAAATCACTAGAAAATAAACACCAATTCAATCTTGGAAAGTAACTCCAACAATCTTAAGGAAAACATAACCTTAACTACCTAGGAAAGCAATAAATGTAGTACCATAATATATGGAAATAAGTTAAAACAAATCTAGGATAAATCTTGAAAGTCCAAAACCAATCTTGGATAGGATCTTGGAAATCTCAAAGGCAACTTGGAAGTAACTTGGCACCAACTTGTACCCAACTTCTATCATGCCTATTGAACCTTTATTGGGCATCAAGTAAGTCTTTTTTATGTTATAAAAACGTGGCTTCATGTAGGACTTATTAGGCTACAAGTTTGGACACATTTAAGGTGCCAAATAGGTCCAACAGTGGCCTGCTTTGGACCTTCTTCAGAGGATGTCTCTTGGAATCTAATCTACTTCTTCTTGGACATGAATTTGGACCATAAAATTATTATAACGCCTAGACAACTGATATCCTTTATCCTTGAGCTCTTCCTCCCAACTAACAATTTCTTTATTCGCTCCTGAAGTCTAATGTCCTTGATTTGCAACCTTTTAGTTTGAGATTTTGTTAAAGGCGCTCTTTGAGATTCTGAAGCTCCATCCTTGTCCTTGAATAGAGTTGAGCTTCCTAGTACGATGTCCGAATGATGAATGGTTTAACTTTATAAATATTAGACACCAAGAGCTACAACTCTCATGTTTTGCTTATCTCCCAATTCCTTAAATATGGAGAGATATAAGCTCCCAAAGTTAGCCCTGTGCAACAAAAATTTCTTCTTCGCAATTTCAAAACTCTTCCCAGATAGCATGTAATGTATCCATCATAACCTTTTGTATACCACTCCAATGCCAAAAGGTTTGAATTTGTGAAAACTAGACACAAAGGGATACAACTTTAATTTTTGGATCATCCACAAATTCCTTATAGATTGCGAGATATAAGCTTCCAAAGTAAGCCCTATGCGACAAAAATTTCTGTGATGCACACTGCTGTAGCCAAAAACCAACAGTTAAAAATGGCCTAGCAATGGTCTGAAACCACTCCGAGCCCCTCAGGACCCCGTCCGAATATACCAAAAAGTCTAAAAACACATTACGAACCTACTCGAGGTATCAAATCACACATAACAATGGTGAAACTATAAATCGCGCGTCGATTCAGACTTATGAGTTTATGAAATTTTCCAAATTCTATATCTTGTGCCAAAACGTATCAAATTAATCCGTAATGACTTCAAATTTTGCATACAAGTCATAAATGACATAACTGAGTTGTTCAAATTTCCAAAATTGAATTTTGAACTCGATATCAATAAAGTCAACTTCCGGTCAAACTTTTCAAAAATCTTCTATTTTCCAACTTTCGCCAAAATGCGCCGAATTGTCCTACGGACTTCCAGATCCAAACCCGGACATGCGTCTAAGTCCGAAATCACCATACGAATCTACTGGAATCATCAAAATTCCATTCCGGAGTCGTTTTCCCAAAAGAAAAATCTCCGGCCAAACTTTAGAAATTCGAGCTTTATAAAATCAAACCTTTTAGTTTTTTAAAAAACTAACGGAAAACGTGCCTACGCACCTCGGAATAACTTCAAATTTTGTACATATTTCATAAATATTGTTATGAAGCTTATCAAACTCTCAGAATCCAAATCGGGACCCGGTATCAACAAAAATCCAATTATGGTCAAAGTTAAGAATCTTTTATACCATTAAATTTCTAGTTTCCGTCAAATGGCGATAATTCAAGCTAGGGACTTCCACATTTGATTCCAGGCATACGTCCAAATACAAAATCACAATACGGACCCACTGAAACCGTCAAAATACTGATCGGGGTCCGTTTGCTCAAAACATTGACCGAAGTCAACTCAAATGAGTTTTAAAGGCACAATTTCACTTTTTTTAGTTTTTCACATAAACTATTACCGGAAAAAGATACGGATTGTGCACGCATATCGAGTAAGACTGAATGGAGCTATTTGAGATCTCAAAATACATAAATGAAGGTTAAAATTAAAAATGACCTATCGGGTCATCATATTTTCCACCTCTAAAACAAACGTTCGTCCTCGAACTTGGCTAGAATTATTCTGAGGTTATCAAATTGCTAATTTTTCTCTTACACATATACTCATGTGTGATTCTATGTCACCGCCATATATATACATCTGACAACACCATCTCAGTTGAGATTATTTCTTTTATCCACATTTATAACTTTAAAACCAAATTTCTTACACTCCAAAATTTTTCAAAAAGTCCGATTTTCATATCAAAGCACGGTATTAGCCTCAACCGACGGTAGCAACTCGTGCCTACGCACACATCATATGTATGCCCATAACCAAATCTCTGGTCTTAATAGTTGTTCATAATCAATTACATCATCTTCAATTAACCTCATGTTAACACAAATCTCGTTTCAAACCTTCACCTTACTAACAATGAGACACGAGGCATGAAAACCTCGCAATTAGTTATTCGAATTAATGAGTCAAATTTGACGCCACCTGAGCACCCACCTCGTAGGTTAAAACTCAATAATTACAACAGGAATATGGTTAAATATGCTCAGGGAAATACTTACAAGTATTATCAAATAAGCCCAACACGTATGACTCCCTATTAGTAATATAGTACAAATTTAATTTCACAAGGGAGAATTTAAACACATAAAGTTTCATCACAAGGATCTCGTCCTTATATAACTTCCACCGGGGCTTGTAGCCTGGTTTAAACATATCAAATCATATTAAAATGCGAGGATCCCGTCCTCATCTTTGAATCACAAGTAATATGCACAACGTGCCAATCAAAATCTTTCCATTTTCTTCCTTAAAATAATTTTCGTTAAACAAGGTCACAACATATAATGAGCCCCCATACCGGTAGGGCATATAATTCACAATTTGTAATTAACTATCTAGAAATTACATCAAAATCCACTGTAGTGAGTAACATAAAGTCACTTTTGGATTCATATCCCTCAATAGTGTATAAAACAAAATGATAGACACATGCTAACACCATCAAATTTCCCAACAGGGATAAACACGGGAGTAGAGTACAAATTAACAAACTCACCATATCCTATAACGACACCATCTGGTGTAACGGCCTTAGCCAATTCATAGTAATTATATCAATGGGTGGTGCCTCCACCTCTAGGACGCCCTCTACCCGCATATCCTCCACCCCTAACTAAATATGTAGGTAGAGTAGCAACTAAAATGGAGCACGTGGCTTGAGTGCTCTAATGTAATATGTCTCTCCCAAGTCTGTGACAATCTCTCATGATGTGCCTAGCATCATCACACTCATAACAACCCCTCTACGAGTTCTGCTGCTCATACTGAGTATGTGCCGGATAACTAGAATAATCATTATAGTAATCTCGTGCGGGTGGTCAGTAAAAGAACTTACTGGTGCACCCCGAGTAATCTGATGCGCGAACTGAGCTGACCGACTGCTCGAGTCTCTGCCATAATGAGTTATAGTTGTAGAGTAGCATCCACTAAATTCTCCAGAACCTCAAGACCTCTTGGTCTCCCTAGTTTTCTTTTCCTCGCATCAAACACGTTCTAAATCTTGGAAAATTCCACCACTTGTTGAAATGAAGTATCAGCTTGTAGCCCCTGAGTCATACAGAATCTAAGATCATAAATGAGTCCTTTAATGAATCTGTGGACTGGCTCTCTATTTGTAGGAACCAAAGTAAGAGTATGATAGGCTAACTCTTTGAACCTGATGGCATATTCTGACACCGTCATAGTGTCCTAACGCAGCCGTTCAAACTCTGTGCGCCACGTAAAATAGTGGAGAGGTTGTACAAATAGAATATCAACTGAGTTTAGTTTAGAAGTATAGAAAATCCGATAAAATATTGTATTTATACAAAATAAGACATTCAATCAAGTTTCAACGAGATAAATATGGGATTTATTAAAGTAAAATGAAATAACAATTTTTAACGCAAATTACATGACAATAAGATAATGAGAAAGTTGAGACATCAATTAGAGTAAAAATATAATCACTATTTAATTTGGTAAATCTCTGCATAAGATATGATTTTTTATTTTTGAAAGACACACAAGTGGAACAACTTGAAAATTCTTTTATTTACCTCTGCTAAATTCTCGGCAACTTAACATATCACATAGGATGCATGACTCACACAAGAAGTCCATATTGTTCTATTTTTATTATATTGACGGTTAATTAATTATAATCAAAATACAATGAGGTAATTTAAGAAACCACAGTAGCCGTCCTAGCATGAAATGCATCATGAGAATCACAATCGAAATTAACCTTAATATCACAATAATTACATATTTGTTCATTTGCTGCGTCGTGCAACCCGATCCCATGCAATAATAAATCATGTCTGTTGTGGTGTGCAACCTGATCCCACACAATAATAATCATATCTGCTGAGGCGTGCAACCCAATCCCCATCAATATTAAATCATATCTGTTGTGACGTGTAACTCGATCCCTCTCAATATTAAATCATATATGTTGCGGTGTGCAACCCGACCCCTATCAATATTAAATCATATCTGTTGCGAGTGCAATCCGATCCCTCTCAATATTAAATCATATCTGTTGCGGCGTGCAACCCGATCCCTCTCAATATTAAAACATATCTGTTGTGACGTGCAACCCGATCCCTCTCAATATTAATCAACCAATTTACAACCAACTACGGTATACCACAAAATCAAAATAAATAACGAGGCTACACAAAGAAGTCACAACTAATGAAAAAGGCTACACGATAGCTCACGAAATCAAATAGCAAGGAAATGACAATCCATAAACCAAGGCATAATTTATGAGCATCAATTAATAATTAAGGCATGTACCAGGTAAAGCATGAATTCAATGAGTGGTTACGATCAACAATTGGAATATAAGATGATCTTGACAACAAAGATGAAACGTGTGCTAACAAATTCCAGTAAAGCACGTACAAATAATTCTAATAACAAAAGATATAATCATGAAACAATATTTACAATCAATTGTATAAAAGGAGCCTAACGGTCAAAACCGGTCAGATACCACATATTGGTCGTGTACCCACTCGTCATCTTACGTACACAACCTTCGCATAACACGAATGACACAATCATCTCAAATCCTAAGGGATGGTTTCTACCATGCAAAGTTAGACAAGACACTTACCTTCACGGAGTTAGGCTGATATCTCAAAATAGCCTTCTTGCGTGAAACGATTCATATTTTTATAAATTAATTACAATTCATAGAAAACAATTTCGGATAATAATACGTCGATTTCTAATTTTATTATAAAATCCAACCGAAAGTTAATGTGGGACCCGCCTCTTGAAACCCGATATAATGTTTACAAAATCCGAACGCCCATTCCGATACGAGTTCAACCATACAAATTTTATGAAATTCTGATAACGAATCGACCTCCAAATCTTATGTTTTCATTCTTGAAGAGTTTTACAAATTTCTCCAATTTCCTCCATTTGATTCACTAATAATTGATGAAAATAACCATGGAATCATGAAGTATAATCACGTTTGGATATAGAACACTTACTCCAATCCATATGGTGAAAATTACCTCAAAAAGTGTTTCAATCCGAGCTCCAGAGCTCCAAATATGTTAAAATGGCCGAAACCCCCGTTTTTAGAATCTGTCCAGGCAAGTCGCATTTCACATTTGAGACTTATAAATAGCATTTGACACCTGCGATTTGCCTTAGCCCCAAAACAATAGCAGTCTTTCCCAATACAGAAATGGACATAACTCTTTCATACGATGTCCGAATGATGAATGGGTTGACTTTATGGAAACTAGACACCAAGGGATACAAATTTTATGTTTTGCTCATCTCCCAAGAAATATGGCCTGCTGCGGCGCGCAGCTCAATCCCATAAATATCCTCACAATGGACGAATCTGACTGAGTGTGAAATGTATATTTTTGAAATACTTAATTCAATAGTAACACGACCACATGGGTCCCAAAATATTGGCATATAGCCTAAACTTGATCTTTAATAAAAGCCTCACCTCAATTTCCCTAACACGTGGAAAAATGTTCAGATAGTAACATGATTCTTTAATTTTTACAATTTCACAGAATTATTCAAGTCACAATTTCAATGATGCACATCCACACGCTCGTCAACTAACATGTGCGACACCTCCAAACAATTTATATAACACATATTCGGGGATTCATACCTTCAGAACCAAATTTAGAAGTGTTAGTTACCTCAAATCGTGTAATTCTTTACTCCGCTAGACCCTTGCCTCGTGAATTTATCGCCAAACGCTTTGAATCTAGCCACAAATTATTCGATTCAATCAATAAAACTTATTGGAATTAATTCCATAAGAAAATACTAATTTTCCAACAAAATCCGAAATTTAGCTCAAAATTTGCCCGTGGGGCCCACGTCTCGGAACCCGACAAAAGTTATAAAATTCAAAAGCCCATTAAACCACGAGTCTACCCATACTAATTTTATCAAAATCTGACCTCAACTCCACCCTCAAATCTTCAAGTTAAACCAAGAGGGTTTTCTAAATTTTCCAACTTAATTCACCCATTAAATGTTAAAAACAACTATGGATTCGGGTAATTTAACCAATATTGAGTTAAGAACACTTACCCCATTATTTTCTCTGCAAATCTCCCAAAATTCGCCTCAATCCGAGCTCCAAATCGACAAAAATGGAAAATCAGAACCTAAACTCTCTGCCCAGTCATTTGCTCTACGCAATCGTGGACAAACATACGCGATCGCGAAGCACAATTTTCCACTGCCCAGAAAAGACCCTACGAGATTGCGGTGTCCTTCATGCGATCGCGATGCATAGGATACCAGCTATACGCGACCGCAGCCCTCTTCACGCGATCGCATAGAGCAAACGCGTGGCCTAGCTTCCTCTCAAGTTCCCCTCTGCGAACGAGGCATTTCCCACGCGTTCGGGTAGCAGAGACTTGCCCAACCTACGTGATCGCAGTTGATCTCATGCGATCGCGAAGAACAAAAATAAACACTGCCTCAACAAGACTACGCGATCGTGGGTGCCTTTATGCGATCGCATAAAACAAATCTCATCGCTGCCCAAACAAGCCTATGCGATCGTGGACCTTCTCACGCGATCGCATAGAAGGAAACCAGTGACAAAATACCAGCATTCTTTAACTAGAATGCAAAGTCCAAAATATTTCTGTTAGCCGTCCGAAACTCACCCGAGGCCCCCAAGACCTCAACAAAATATACCAACAAGTTCTAAAACATGATACGAACTTAGTCGAACCCTCAAATCACCTCAAATAACGCTAAAACCATGAATCATACCCCAATTCAAGCCTAATGAACTTTGAAATTTCAAATTTCTACAAACGACGTCGGAACCTATGAAATCAAGTCGGATTGACCTCAAATTTTGCACACAAGTCATAAATAATATAACGGAGGTATTCCAACTTTTAGAATCGGATTCTGACCACGATATCAAAAAGTCAACCCCCACCCCTCAAACTTCTCAAAAATACGACTTTCTCCATTTCAAACCTAATTCAACTACGGACCTCCAAATAATTTTCCGGATGCGCTCCTAAGTCCAAAATCACCATACGGAAATATTGGAATCATCAGAATTTAAATCTGAGGTCATTTACACATAAGTCAACATCCGGTTAACTTTCCAACTTAAGTTTTCAATTATGAGACTAAGTGTCTCATTTCACCCCGAAATCCTACGGACACGAACCAACTAAACCGGTAAGTCATAAAATAACTGTAAAGCATAACTTGAGTAGTAAATGGGGGAACGGGGTTATGATACTCAAAACGATCGGCCGGGTCATTACATTTTCCCCCACTTAAACATACGTTCATCCTCGAACGTGCCAAGAGTTGTTTCCAAGCCACCAAATGACTATTCCATATTACCACGCATGAACCCGGGGGTGATCCCACGCCACCCTCTTCCATGTTGGCCTGACAATACCATGTAATTAAAGACCATTACTTCAACCTTATCCTATAAACCTTGGAATTTAATTTCCAATATCGAGAATTCCTTTTCAAGACCCAAATATCACATCTACCCATTGTATGAGTCTGAACTAGTTGTATCAAGCCATAACCATAACCCAGATATAATCACGTAATATACTACGCAACTCGTATGCTCGCAGCACCATTTCCGATCACAATAACTACTCCAACTAACCTGGCAATAGTATTAAACCCCATATCAAGCCAAACCTCATTGCAAAACCTTCGTACACTGCTAATATTTAAAGATATGCGTGGAATCGCATAACCGCTTATTAGATCAACAAGTCATGGAGTTCTCTCGCCCCAGCAAGAACCATAATCACTTTCTAAGCCGACTTTCAATATTATCCTCCAGAATACACCATTATCAAATCTGATAGTACTCATTCTAGGTTTGATGACCTTAAATTAACAAACGCATCTATCCCACTGACATGCCACACCAGTGCAACTACAACCACAGCTGCAATGCTATAAGCTCATTATAGATAGTAGAACCAAGACACACAAATTTAATAAGAGTAACCAGCTCTTCTAGAGCTCACATTATCATCACTCGCACGGACAAATTACGTGCTATAGTATCAATATCTGGACCCGCACGGATAACTCACGTGCCAATAATATCAGTATATTGATCTGCACGGACAACTCACGTGCCAATAATATAATCTTCCTAGCATGGTTACAGGCCTCCAGTCCAAGCATATCATACAGGATCAATCAAATAAGTACACATGAACCATCGTAACTAATCACAACTCTATCACGCGAATGACTAACACATCTTTCATGCACAATCTTCCCACTAGGAATACTTTAAAAATTCTTCCGTGCGACATAGCAATAATTTGAATATCACCCGTCTATCAACTAGGTGAGTACCACAATACCAATGAACGTCTGTAAATCAAAACACAATGCGACTTTGGAAATGCGCACAATTCTCAGGGATTACCGAGCAGTTATAACATTAATCTAAATATCTGAAACTGACCATGTTGTCTATAATTCATGACCTTCCCTTCAAGAATAAACTGCCACCTTGTACATGTAAATCTAAATCTCGCACAACACACCACATATATCATGCCATCATGTGACAAGCACAAGAATCTCATTATGAACTCCGAGTCACCAGCAAATTACATACTCGGTTGCCCTATTTTCTCCGATTTGTTTCTTCTGAATTAACCCCCAGTTGTCACTTCCCCTTATCAGAACACTACGATCCTTGCCCTAAACTCACTACAAGACATCCTGACATAAAATTGCATCGCCCTAATGCCCATAAGGCACTGTATTATTCTTAAGCACTCCCATAAGTACCACAACCAAAACGTCCACTCTGAAAATATCCCATGTGAATTTAAAATTGTTCTTTTACCCTTCTTATACTGGAATGTGGAATCCATAGTCATACAGAATTACCGCAAACCCGACGCCATTAAATGTAAACCTCAGATTCTATCCATACATTAATCCGGGAAAACTCTCAATTGTTGTATATAAATTTCTGAATCAGTTAGAACCTTTTTAAAAGTCATCCACTCTGCTCAAACATATATTGCTACGCCCCAAACGGGCCAAAAGATACAAGCCCCATTAGCACAACAGGCCCCAAAGAAGCAACCCTGCCTTAACACGACCAATCAAATTCATACTTCGTGTCACTACATCCTTCAAAATAACAATTTAATCATCTCACAATTTTTCATAAAGTGCAATATAACCTGCATTCAAGAAATTTTTCTTACTCAAGCCATCCTCGATCTCAAACTCTAAAAGTCATAACTAATCCACAAGTACCTCAGAATGAAACCAATACCGCAAATAATCGCGCAATCACATCGTAGATAGGAGACTCTCCCACTTGGCCCAAAGCCATATAACAAAATATCTGATATCTCACCATACCCAAATAATATCTAAATTGACCATACTAAGCAATAATAGATCAACTCTGGTCTCGTCCCCGAATAATTTCCACACACGACCGATACACACGGTATGCAATTATAGTATCGCCTACCGACGTAGATAGAAGAACAAGTGAAACTAAGGACTCACGGGGCATATCCAGAAAATGAATAAAATATGATGAAACATACGAATATGTGGAGCCAAGGTCAAATAATATAGATGCCTCCCTGTAATCACTACATCTGAAGCAACAATATCTAGTCTGGCAGGAATAGTATAGAATCGGCCCTGACTGCCACCGGATCGGCCTCCCCCTAACCCTAGCTAACTAAGCCCCACCTCGAGCTGGATGGGCAGGTGGTGGAGAAACTGGTGCAGAAATAGTAGCATGACTCCTCTGCTGAACTGGACCTCGCATATGGAGAGGACAATATTTCCTCACATGACCCAACCCTCCACACTCATAGCACTCCATCTCGAAGAATGGTGGCAATGTCTGAGGCGGACCTCGGGAACCAGAATAACTACCAGAAGGACCTGGTACATATGATCCCTGAACTGATGGTGCACGGGGCGTACTCGGGGCTGGAAGTGCACTAAGAGATGACTGAGTCTGATGAGAACTGTATGAACCATGGCTGGATGATGCACCACGGTGAACTAGATGACCCCTGTTGTGGTAGAACTGCCTTCCAGAAGGTACCCCACCAAAATTTCCTGAACCTCGAGGCCTCATAGCATCCCTATCACCACGCTCCTGGCTATGGACCACCTCTATATGTCGAGCAATGTCAACCACCTCATCTAAAGTGGTACAAGATATCCTCTCCCTAGTAATAAGAAACTGCAATTGATACGTGCGGCCATCAATGAACCTTATAATCCTCTCCCAATCAGGGGGAACCAACCAGAATGTGTCACGAGCCAACTCAGAAAATCTCATCTCGTACTATGTCACAGACAT